>JAOVYX010006170.1:0-36807 GCA_035668315.1 Drosera spatulata | reverse complement strand
CCTTCACCGATTTCTTTGTCATCCTGTATCTGAAGGTGTTCGGGTGTGCTTTACATTAAGGCATTGCCAAATGATAGCACTGCTAAGCAATGAATTTCTTCCCTAAATTTAGGGGAAAATAGTGAGCGTTCTTAGCCACATGTTGAAAGTTCTATTGATTTCTACTTTTTAACAGTTTTCTAAATAGTTTACAAAGCACATAGTTGTTTCTAGATTTCTATAACCCAATGTGTGTGTGTGATATGACGATGGTATAGAGGTAACAGTCTTCAGTTCTTGGATGCATTTATGAATCTATTCCTTCATTTAAGGATTCTGCTTGTCTTCTAAACGTGGCTTTTGGTAGCCTGTGATGGTAGGTTTTGGGTAGTTGGTAACTGGAAGCTGGTGCGTAAAATATGGATTCTGTTCGCAATCGGTTGGTGTGTCTTCATTCCTCAAGGTTGTAGCGAAAAAGGTATGCCTGTGGGTATAGATCCCTAGCTTTTGGGTTCAAAAATGAGATCAGGGATTTTCTCTTTTTTTGGAACTGGCAAGTTATGTAAGCCTGTAAAATTTTTAAGTCTAGAGAATTTAGGTCTAAGAAGTTGAGTAGGTGATCTTTGTAAGTTGAAATGTATTTAGAACTGTCGGAGCAACACTCTCATGTCTTACTAAAATCTAGAAATTTTTTGCCTCATTTTGATCTCTCAATTATGTCTACTTCAGCAAGAAAACTCTCTAGAGATGTTGAAATTGTTGCTGGCTCTGAATGTCTAGAAGGTTTCTATGAGATCATGAAGATTTTGTACACCATTTCAATGAGAGGCAGGTGCAGCTCAAACATTAAACCATTAAGAGTTGTGGAAGTTGTTAGAATGGTATTAAGGACTAAGACGGTGGACGCTTTGGCTAATTTTTCATGGTTTTTTGCTTGCGTGGGTATTTTTTGGGTTTTCTTAGAAAATTTATCTAGATACAGTCACACAATTTTTCATGAGTTGAGGAACGTATTCACAGAGGTCGATCTTAAACTGGAAAAATTATATTGGAGTCGTGCACATCAAATTATATGCATTTTTTGCAGTTATTAGTATCCTGTTGGTGGAGTTGCATTGTAGACAACTTAAGTGATCATTTCATGAGGAAAAGTACTACTTGTCTGGATTGCTTGTCCTATTTTGTATGTCTTCGTCGTTTATGCCACGAGAATCGCATCATCTCAGCTTAGCCCACTTGCTACTCTACCATCCCATCCTTTTTCGCTTCCAGATGTCCGTTGATCATATAAAACCACCTGAATCAAATTCTTTATCCTCCTCCTAGTTCACCTCTTAGTAGTGAGTTAAAATCCTCTATCTATTATAAGCAATTTATGTCATTACCTGGTTGCCTCACCGCGAAATTGCCTCGGCAGTCTCCTGCCTTGTTTGTTGATTGATGGCTCTTCTTTTTTGTATTTCTTTTCTTCATCAATATTTTATTTGTCCCTCATTTTCTTTAGTGCTGTAGTTTATTTAGTACACAGGTTTTGTTCATATTACCACCCAAATTTTTTTTTACAAAATTTGGAAATACTTGTTCAAATTCTATAAGTCAAATAAAGAAACCCGAAGTAGCCAATTTGTCCATCGTTTTATGGTTTGGGTGGGTAATTTGTAATTATTATTTCCAGAGAGAATATTAGAAATCCACCCAAATCATATGATGATGGTCAAATTGGTTACTTGGGGTTGATTTTTTGGAATAATGTAGATTTGAGCTGGCATTTCGGAATTATGTGTACTGTGGGTTTTAATATGACTATTATTGCTGTTTTGAAAATTTCATCTTGAGATTCTTTATGCAAAATCTAAGTTCATATTATCCTCATCTGAATTGCAACCGAGCAAGCAATGAGGTACTGGTACATTTTTGTCTGTAGCATTCTTTAACCTAAGAAAAGGATGACCTTAGTCATGATCGGTGCTTGGAAACCTAATATAGTACTAGGTCCTGAGAGAGATATAGTATTACTTCATGTGGGGCTAGGCTTGACATCTCCTCAAGAAAAGGTCGTGATAGGATTATACGATGCATAGTATTGTTAAATGAAAGTTTTCATCTGATGACGTGGTAGCACATTTTTCTTTCCTAATGCTTAAGGTATTTGATCAAGTTTCTTACTTCCCAAAATTAGATATCCAAAATTAGATTGGCTCCTTTTAACGAAATGTGTCAAGATTATGTCATAATGAAAGTACAATCAATCTCTCTTTATTCATCCTTCTTGTACATTTCCTTTGGTTTCCTCCAGGACCTCAACTGATTATTTATTTTACAAGCTCTGATGTTTTGCTGTTGATCACAGGGCTTGATTTCTTTGTTCTTGGTAAATCCTTTGACTGATCATTTCAACATGATTTCAGGTATTGACATTGTGGAATTTTCCTTTGATCTGAAACTCCAGTTCTGTCAATTTAAATTGCTTATGAATTCACTTATTTATCCCTTTTTTGCAGTTGCACTTTGGAGCCACCTGTCGGAGGTCGCGTCGAACTCAAGCTGCACTTCAACCGAAATCGAGGAGTGCCGGGATACATCAGTGGCATTGACACTAAAGGTAGCTGCGATCGCTGCTATATTAGTCGCTGGGGTCTCAGGAATCGCGATCCCACTGTTTGGAAAGGATAGACGGTTCTTACGCACAGATGGCAACCTCTTTGTTGCCGCCAAGGCATTTGCTGCTGGTGTGATACTCGCCACTGGCTTTGTACATATGCTGCCAGATGGCTCAGAGAATCTTACAGATGATTGCCTACCAAAATACCCATGGTCGAAGTTCCCTTTTTCAGGGTTCATCGCTATGCTCGCAGCGCTATTGACACTGGTGGCTGATTTTGTTGGGACACAGATTTATGAACGGAGGCAAGAACGACTGGTGGCTGATGAAGGCGTGCAAGGAGACAAGGGAGTTGATGGGCTTAAGGAGGGAGGAGTATCTGAAAGGTCTGAATCTAAAGTTGGAGGGAAGGTGTTTGGAAAGGAGGAAGGTGGTGGGATGCACATTGTAGGTATACATGCCCATGCAGCTCATCATAGACACAGTCATCGGCATGGGCATAACGGATGTGAGTCGCAGAGCCTTGATGTTTCATCAGATGAACATGGCCATTCACATGCTCATTTTCATGGTCATTCCCATTCGCATGAGATTGAAGAAGAAACTAGTGGTAATGGACGACATGTTGTCGTTTCCCAGGTAACATTATATAATACAATTCTTTGTGTAGAATGTCCTCTTTGCTTTTATGATTCCCTATCTTTATGAATACGTGCTTCCTCCATCGCAATGGTTTGACCGTCATACTGAGTTAAGTGGTATTGGTTAGCATATCAGACTATCGTGCTAGGGTTTTATGAATACGTGTAATGATTTTTGATTGAGTGTCAGGTTAGGTTATGATATAAAGATATGAGATACGATCATAAACCTTCTTAGAAGACGATATTTGTTTATCCATAATGACATGGATTGTATCGTTCGAGTTCTTGACTACATCTTTGAGTTTCTCATGTTCTTGTTCACTATAAAAAGGCAAAGTTGTCTGCCCAAAATTTTTTTTTTTCTCTCTTTGCAGGTTTTGGAGCTAGGCATTATCTCACATTCAGTAATCATTGGGCTATCCTTGGGAGTTTCCAACAGTCCATGTACCATCAGACCCTTGATAGCTGCCTTGTCCTTCCATCAATTCTTCGAAGGTTTCGCGCTTGGAGGCTGCATTTCCCAGGCTCAATTCAGAAGGTTGTCTACCATACTCATGGCTTGCTTCTTTGCCATAACGACTCCCGCAGGAATTGCTGTTGGCATTGGTATTGCGTCTTTCTACAATCCAGATATCCCCAGAGCACTGATCATTGAGGGTATCCTGGATTGCATATCTGCGGGGATCCTTATTTATATGTCATTGGTGGACTTGATAGCAGCAGATTTTATGAGCAAGAGAATGAGATGCAGTGTTAGGCTCCAAGTGGTTTCTTATTTCGCCCTTCTCATGGGAGCATTGTTGATGTCATTGCTTGCCATCTGGGCGTGATGTAGATGAAATGGTTCGATAAGTTTTCGGTTTCATTTTTCTTCCTGTAGAGTTTTGTGCTTCGGAATTGGCAAAATTCATTATATTAATTTCTAAAGTAGCATAACGGTGAGGCAACAGGCAAAGGATCGATGTGTCAATGCGTGTTCGCCCAACAGGAGTTTCCTGCTTACTTTCTTCTCACAAGTGCAGCCAAGATAGCGGAAGAAAAATGAGAAGATGCAACTTTTACAAGTTAGTGGGATATTAGCTCTCTTTCTATGGGTGAAGAGCCTTACCTGAGGAATTTATGTTCAAGTGCTGGTGGAGAAAATGTAACAGAGTTGCTTTCAAGGGACAAATGGTTTCACTTGATAATTAAATGCCTTAGATTTTTGAACGAATGCGCCTACCATTTTTTCTGTGAATCTGAACTGTTTGTAATGTGTGTTTGATCTCGCCCGTTAAAGCTGCTGATGGTACTTGTTCGCTTAGGATTTGGGTGGAAGAGTACTGCAATCTTTGGGTTTTATCTTACTTCCACTATTGAATTAAATTAGAATATATCTAGAGTGTGAGTAAGCGTATAATTATTCTAATTTGACTGTCGTACAACAAACGTGGTCAAGTTTGGACGCCGTTGTCGGGAAGCGGTTATGTTGCGTCAAAACAATTATTTTCAACTGTTTTGATCATTATTTTGCTCTACTAATTCTTTGAAATTCTTTTCTCTCTTATTTTTATTCTTTTTGGCTTTATTTTTTGATAATTTATTTATTAAAAAAATATCTGAAATTTAAATTCTTCTGATTTTTAAAATTTTTTTAAGAGTGTTTTACAATTTTTATGAAATTGAGAAGTGATCGGATTACAAATATTCAGGTTTGGAAGATCGTGAGTGAAGTCGAACCTAGGCAATTTGAACATCCTACTCCTAACTCAAATTCTACACCTTCTTCTTCATTCTCAAATATAAACGTTCAACGTGATTTTTCTCCAATTGAATTCCCAAATTTAGATATGGCAGCAAATCACGTCAATATTCCTCCAAAAATACAGGAATAAACGCTCAAAATGGACAGAATGCTCAAAAAGGTTCAAGAACTTCAAGTGATAATCGTATATTGAGAGAGTAGGCTGAGTATGATGATACAAATGAGCCTCCTTTATGTATTTTGTTTCCTGATGTGCAAGAAAATTTCAAACTCAATTCTGAATTTTTACAACAATTACCCACGTTTCATGGTCTGTCTGCTAAAGATCCTCACAGAGATTTGAATGAATTTAGGGTAGTTTGTTCGAATATGAAACCGGATGGAATGACTGACAAGGTGATTAACCTTAGAGCCTTTCCATTTAGCATTCTGGATGCCACAGAATTATTGACTCTATGACTTACCAAAGGGAACCGTCAATACATAGGGACAAATAAAATCTCTATTTCTGGATAGATATCATAATAGCTCAAGAAAAAGCTTAAATCGTTTGGTAGTATTATCTATACCAAAAAGATGCACTTTTTTTCGGTAATCCATCAATTTAGAACTTCGTACTTAAGCGTGCTTGACGTGGAACAGTACTGGAAAGTTAAGCGGTTCTTGATGTTGGTCTGTGAGGCCCGGTAATCCATCAATTTAGAACTTCGTACTTAAGCGTGCTTGACGTGGAACAGTACTGAAAAGTTAAGCGGTTCTTGATGTTGGTCTGTGAGGCCAGTTCTGAGCCTGAAAAGCGGTTTTTGATGTTGGTCTGTGCGATCAGTTTTGACTGAGCCTGAAAAGTGGTTCTTGGTGACGACCCGATAAGGAGAATTGACCGGGGCATTTTACAGAATGATATCACACCAACGTTGCGACCGTGAGCTAGTCCTGTGGACCAGGGGTCTGGGTCAGCCGCTTAGGGGAGAAGGTTTTGGGACTGTGTATCGTGCATGATGATATTTTACCACTTGATAGCAGGATTGGTTCCTAAGATGCATGTTGTCGCAGGCAAGTTAAATTAAAATTTATATACACTCACTTACACTCTAAAAGTATTAAAATTTATGTAGTAGCGAAAGTAAGAGTCGAACCCATAGGGACGGTCGTAATATTATTTATTAATTTCTAACAAGTTTAAGAATTATTAAAATTATGAAAATTAAGATTAGAGGGATTCTATAGATTAAATGTATTAAATGCTAATTCAACTAACTACAACTAACTAAATTGCTATCGAAATTTGAATTGGGTTGTAAACTATTGGAAACAAATATAGGAAACTTTCATAACTCCATCTTAGCTCAGGGATTAATCATTGATTGATTGTAGTTCAGATTCGTTAATGATTGGTTTGATTGTAATATAAGGGTCTCTTACATTACGTTTTCTAGAATGTTGATTATCAAAAGAGAATGTATAATCAAGCTAACCAAATTAACATAACATACCAAAAGAGAATGTATATGCCAAATTAATAAGGTTGAATCAACTAAGGAACAAACCAAACATGAATCAATAAAAAAAGATTTTTTTTTTTATCAATTCACATGTAAAAGGTTTTAATCATGAAATGACCAAAAGAGAATGTATCAAAACTTGATTAGTTGATACTAATATAACCAAAAGAGAATGTATCAATAGGTAGATCAACCTATAACAACATCTAAGTGACTAAATTAAATATAATCATAGAGATAATCATGGTATAATCAATATGTAAAGTCATCTAGGTAGTCATTCTTGGTGAAATCATACATTGACTATGATAAAGATCCAACCTTTAACATTAATCATGTATAAAAAGAATCTAATTTTGTTAGTTTAAATAGATAATCTCATAATCCCATCCCATAGACTTCATTTTTAGGTTTCCTATAGATCTACTCATTCATAGCGAAGATAATCACTACAATCATCAATAAACATGCAAACATCATCATCAAACTAAAAGAGAATAGAGAGAACATGATACTTTCTATAAATAGACAATCTTCAATGATTACAACTCAAATTCGAAGTAGTCCAAGTATAAACACCTTGATTCAATCTCCAATGTGGCAAAAGAAAAGATGAAAGATGAAAAAGTGATCTAATCTAAAGAGTCCCACCGTCAAAGACGGCCCAAAAACTCTCCTAAGAACAAATACAAAACGTGATATTTATAGAAAAACTAATAACCCTACTAAAAAGGAAGAAAATCTAGTGAAACTCTCAAAAAATCTTGTAAAATAACATCTGTCAAGGGCATGATCACATCTATCATGGGCATGACCATCGTGGTCTTCAAAAAGTCAATGCAAGAACTGTTACGGGCGTGACAAACCCTAAAATGGCTGAAAATAGCATTTTTTCGCTTCGAACTTCGTCTTGATCAATGACATACCTTATATAGCCCTTATATCATCATAAAACACTTCAAATGACATCGTTTTTACCTCCAAAATGAGCTCGAATCATCATCTATGCGTCGTTCAACTTTTATAGATCATCCATGCTCAAAATTGTCTCAAACGCATCGGTTAGAATCCAAACGCATCGGTTAGAATCCAAACGTCTTTGAACATCAATGTCATCATTTAATGCACGTGAGCATCACCATAAATCATCGAAATCAACTTCAAGGATCACCAAATCATCGTACTTCATCTCGATCATCTTTAAACCTTTTCCATCCTTTTGCACGAATCACCAAAAGCCGCTTCTCTCGGTCTAATCTACAATAAAATTACACAAACAGTAGTATCCAAGCTCCAAAAAATAAACTAATCTAAAAACACAAAATAAATGACTCAAACACAACAAACAAACTGTTTAACATAAATAAAACGTGAATGTTTTTATGCTCATCATCCTACTTCTGAAATTACAGCAATTTAGAAGCACATCTGTCCAGTTAGATAAAATAAGAGGGAATTATTACATGAGTATTGGAAAAGTCTTAAACATATTGGTACAAGTTGTCCCAATAATCAATTTTCTGAAAATCTTTTCATTTGATATTTTTATCAGGGTCTTTTTGTAGTAGACTGTGGTCTGATCAATGCAGCATGAGGTGATGATCTTCAAGATAAACAACCACGAGTTTCTCGACAATTCTCCAAAAAATGGCTGCTAATTCTCTAGTTTTAAATCGTGATAATGATTATTCAAGTGAAGTTCATGAAATGTTTTCTGTTCCTAATTTTTCTGACCGAAAGCTTACTAAATTGATAGCTCTGCTTACTAAAGTCATGATAAATAATTATAATAATATTCTTTAAGAAAAAGCGTGTAGAATCTGTTATAATTTAGGATATCCAACTGATTCTTACCCAGTTCTACAAGAAGAAAAAAGCTAATGCTGGGGGTTTTTCAATACCACGAAATAAGAAAAAACAAAATCAATGGAACTACAAATGCAGATCTACCATGGAGGAACCATCCAAACTTCCATTGGGAAGGTCAAAATAATATACCTTCTATTCCCAACAACAAAAAATTTTCTCCTGTATTTTATCCTGTGGCACAAAAAAATTTTCAACACCTTACTCAACAAAACGATACTTAAGGCACTTCAAGTGGAATGACACTTGAAGACATGATAAAATCCATGGCTACAACTTAAATGGATGTGCAAAAGGATGCTAAAGAGACTAAATTAGATATCCAAAATATTTAAAGCCAATTGAAAGCCCAAACGAGTAATAAACTTCCTTCTCAATCCATTAATCCACGAGAGAACACAAATGCCATAATGTTAACAAGTGGAAAATAATTGAAGGGAGTTGAGCAAAAATCGAGGAAAGTTAAAGATGAATTAGAAGTTCAGAATAACAATGATGATGATCATGACAGAGGTCATGACAAGCCACAAATAGCTGAGAAAAATAAATCTGACCAAACTGACATCAAACAAACCTCATCTGCTCCATTATTATCATCATTTGCTCCGTCATGACCTATAATATTAAGAAGTGGAAAAGAATTGAAGGGAGCTGAGCAAAAAACGAGGGAAGTTAAAGATGAATTAAAAGTTCAGAATGACAATGTGATGATCATGATGGAGGTCATGACAAGCCACAAACAGCTGAGGAAAATAAATCTGACCAAACTAAAATTAAACAAACCTCATCTGCTCCATTTCCCTGCTGTTTGGCTAAGGATAAGAAAGGTGATGTATAGAAGGATATTTTTGAACTCTTCTAAAAGGTTAAGGTAAATATTCCTTTATTGGATGCAATAACACAAATTCCGAGACATGCTAAATATTTGAAGGAGCTTTGCACCAATAAAAGGCGCCTTAAGGGTCATGAATGAGTGATGGTTACTGAGAATGTCTCTACTATTTTACAGCAGAGACTATCTGAAAAACAGAAAGACCCTGACATGTTTACAATACCTGGCACTATAGGGAGTGAAGAAATTTCATGATGTCAAATTGATTTACGTGTGTCTATTAGTGTGATGCCCTTATCAATTTATAATTCCTTGAACCTTAGACCATTATAACTAACTGGAGTTGTAATTCAACTTGTTGATAGGTCCGTGAGACATCCGATAGGTGTAATTGAAAATGTTTTGATCAAAGTGAATGAGCTTGTGTTTCCTGTAGATTTTTATATTCTGAAGCCAGATGATGAATCAAGTCATAATTCTCATGCTTTAATTTCGTTAGGGAGACATTAAAAATTGATGTGAATAATGACCCATTGTCCATGAAATTTGATGACGATAAAATTATTTTTAATATTTATGATGTCATGAACATCCAAGTGATAAAGTTTTCTATGTCTGCTCGATTAATTCTTTCATATCTTTTGAAGAGGAATTATTTGAGCTAAATCATGACGAATTCATGGAGGCTATCATGACAATTGATGCAGAGGAAGAAGATTTCTAATTTGAAAATAATGAACATGACTTATCAGTTTTAGAAGAAAGATTGAATAATCATGAAGAGACAAAATTGCTTGAATTACGTGCAATCATGACAAGATCTGACCCTTCTGTTGAAAATTGTCCAAATCTTGAATTGAAACCTTTACCAGTTCAATTAAAATATGCCTACTTGAGGGATGGAAAAAATTTACCCCTCATTATTTCAAGTCAATTAACAAATACCACAGAGGAAGATTTGGTCAATGTCTTAAAAAAGGCATAAAACAACAATTAGATGGACAATTGCTGATATTAAAGGAATTAGCACCTCCACTTGTATGCATCGAATTTAATTTATTAGAAGACAATTCAAAACCATGTCGTGAGCCTCAACGGCGATTAAATCTGCCCATGATGAAGATTGTCAAAAATTTGAAATTACTTGGTGCTGGAGTGATTTATCCAATTACTAACTCACAATGGATTAGTCCTATTCATATAGTGCCTAAAAAGATAGGAATTACTGTCGTAGAAAAAGATAATATTGAAATGATAGCAACCAGAATTCAAAATGTCTGGAGAGTTTGCATTGACTATCATAAATGAAATTCAGCCACTAGAAAAGATCATTTTCATTACCTTTTATGGGACAAATACTTGAGAGATTAGCTGGAAGGTTGCACTATTGTTTTCTAGATAGATATTCTGGATATAATCAAATATTGATTGCTCCTGAAGACCAAGAAAAAACAACATTCATATTCCCTTTGGTACTTATGCATATAGGCGTATGCCTTTTGGCCTATGCAATGCACCTGTTACGTTCCAAAGATGTATGATGTCAATTTTATATGATTATATTTTTCATATTGTTGAAGTCTTCATGGATGATTTTACGGTTTATGTCAATTCATAATTTGATGAATGCCTAAAAAATCCAGAAATGATGTTGAAAATATGTATCGAGACTAATCTGGTGTTGAGCTATGAAAAATTTCATTTTATGGTTGAAAAAGAAATCGTGTTAGGACACATCGTATCAGTCAAGGGATTAGAGATAAACGTGCAAAAGTTGAAGTTATAAAATCCTTACCTTATCCCTCATGCGTTCAAAAGTACGTGTTTTCCTAGAACATGCTGGTTTTTATCGCAGGTTTATTAAAGATTTTTTCAAAAATAGTCAAGCCTCTAAGCAATTTATTGAAAAAGAATTCTTATTTTATTTTTGACGATGACTACAAAAATGTTTTTGATACTTTGAAAGAAAATTGGTTTCTACTCCTATTATTCAACCCCCTGATTGAATTACCCATTTGAAATTATGTGTGATGTCAGCAATAAAGCTGTGGGGTCTATTCTCGATCAAAAAATGGACAAAGTACCTCAGGTAATTTATTATGCGTCCAAGACCCTTGATGAAACTCAATGGAATTACACTATTACTAAAAAAGAGATTGATGCGATTATTTTTGTTCTGGAGAAACTCCGTTCATATTTATAAGGGACAACAATAATTATTTTCTCTGATCATGCCTCTCTCAAATATCTATTAAAGAAGAAAGAGTCAAAATCACGTCTTTTGAGATGGGTTCTCTTATTACAAGAATTTGATATAAAGATTAAAGATAAGAAGGGTGTCAAGAATTATGTTGCTGATCATTTGTCACGCATCACAAATAATCAAGAGTCAATCCCAATTTTTGAATTATTTTCGGGTGAGTATTTATACTCAACCCATGGCTATGCTCATTGGTATGCTGATCTTATCAATTATCCAGTTATCAAAAAGTTATCAAGTGATCTTCCGAGACATCCAAAAAACAAAATAAAGAGTGATGCTAACACGACCCGAATTTTCAATAGACGTGATGACACGTGACTTATGAAATACAACTCATAATCCACGTAAGCCGCTACAATCCAAATCAAATACAACCACACTTTACATTTAATACCGTGCAACTACAATATAGTCGGTAGGCTCAAACCATATACATGAATAATCTCTATAAAATTCCTTAGATCAATTCAGCTTCCACTTCACTCTGATCAACCTTGTCTTGACACGTGATTCCTGAAAACCAATTCAAGAATACAAACAACGAAATAGTACAAGTGAGCGCAAGCCCAGCAGTGACAACCATGAGCGTCGAGGGCCAAAGAAAGCATATAATAGAATGAAAATAAGATCAACAAATCAAACATTGCCACGACGAGTCAAAGAAATAGAATAGGAGGATCTCAAATTACTAGAAAACAAGCATCGAATCTGTTAATCTGAACATAAGACCATAAAACAGGTACAAGTTTCTATACTGGCTCATCCTGAAGGCTTTTTGCAAAAACATATTTAATCTTGAGGTCCATATCCATATCATGTGCGACATGTCCAAAAATCATAGAACCTAGGCACACCAAAAGGTAGCAAAACATATCAATCCGTCAATTTCTTTGTCATTGTTCAGAATAACGAACCGATTAACCTCTATATGAAGCCACCAACATAGCTAATCCAATTAAACATACGATCTGATATGAGATTTATATTATGGGTACCCAATAATATTATCTATAGAGTCGAAAAAATCACTAGAAGAACAAGAAATCAATCAATAAAAGGAACCAATAACATCAGGAATCAAAGAAGGATTGAACAATAAGAAAGGGGATATCAAACTGGTCGAAAGTATTGGAAGTCATGACAATCACGTACCCATCAAATTAAAGAGATGTTATCCTAACAACTCCATTATTTTTTCTTTCACTGGTTGATCGATTTCTTCAATTAGACTTTGCTCTTGTTATTCACTTCTCGCCTCCTCCGTCTTTGTTCCTTTTGTTTTTTCCTTTTTATTTTCCTCATCCATTTTGATTGATATCAACCTCAAGTATATACATTGGGGCATACACACATAATCTGATTGTAACTTCCATAATCAATATCATTTATTTCTAATCACATTTATTTTTCTTAACCACTCAAGCACGTTTGTACGTGACAACTTCCTAAATTTAGTCAACCAATTATCCTGTTTTTTTTTTTTTTTTTTCAATTCTTATCTATAAAAACCCAACAAGATATCCTTATGATATTATCACTTGATAAATAAAAAAATCCGTTATGTAAATCAGATTAGATCTTATAACTAATCTTGTACTTTTTAGAACACCACCATCAAGATAATTAATATAAAACTTCAAATATCGAACTCATGAAAAAAAATGGGTCGTTACAAATGCTAAATATTATTCTTGGGAGGATCGTATTTTTGTGAAATTCTGTGCTGATGGAGTAATTAGATGGTGCATACCTGATCATGAAATTAATTCTGTCCTGTAGCACTATCGTTCGCATGATGTTGGCGAACATTTTGGAGTTAAACGTAGCGCTCACAAAATTTTATCATGTGCATTTTATTGGCCATTCTTGAATAAGGATATGTATAATTTTAAAAAAAGTTGTGAGCAATGTTAGAAAACTGGCAATATAACCAAAAGAGATGAAATGACTAAAAAATATATCCTAGTATGTTAATTGTTTGACATATGAGGAATAGATTTTATGAGACCATTTCCGACCTCAAAAGGTTATACTTATATTTTCCTAACAGTTGACTACGTCTCAAAATTGGTGAAAGCTATTTCAACAAGAATTGATTATGCGAAAGTGGTGGTCGAATTTATGAGAAATTATATTTTTAAAGGATTTGACGTACCCAAGGCTATTATTTGCAATAGGAGAATCCACTTTTGTAATAAATTTATGGACACCCTTTTGAAGAAATATAATGTTCACCGTAGAATTTCCACAACTTATCATCCTCAGATGAGTGGGCAAGCTAAAGTATCCAATCGTAAAATCAAAACTATTTTGGAGAAAATAGTCAATCCGAGAAGAAAAAACTGGAGCGATAAATTAAATGATGCTCTATGCGTATATCGTACAACGTATAAAACTCAAATAGGGATGTCTCCTTATAGATTTGTTGAAATTAAATATAAGGCTTGATGGGCAATAAAGGAGTTGAATCTGAAATACGATGATTGTGTGAAAAATCAAAAACTCCAAATATCTGAACTAAATGAATCATCACGATGATATGAGAATCCAGCGCTTTATAAGGAGAAATTCAACAAGGTTCATGACGCAAATATTTCTTGGAAGCATTTTGAAGTGGGTGATAAAGTTATTCTTTATAACTCACGATTGAGATTATTTCCTGGGAAACTAAGATCCAGATCGAAAGGACCTTTTGTTCTCAAAAAGATCTATGACTATGGAGCGGTTGAAATTGAAAGTAAAAAAATTAAAAAATCTTCAAAGTTAATGGTCATTGTCTTAAACGCTTCTATGAGCTTAAAGATTCATCATGGATGGATGAAATTCCATTGGAAGTGGTGAAACAT
Source organism: Drosera spatulata (assembly GCA_035668315.1). Lineage (NCBI taxonomy): Eukaryota > Viridiplantae > Streptophyta > Magnoliopsida > Caryophyllales > Droseraceae > Drosera > Drosera spatulata. The sequence goes on along the minus strand of JAOVYX010006170.1, from coordinate 22,529 downwards.
ATTTCTGCGCATTAAACGAGCCCTAAGATGTTGAGCCAATTACGTTTAAACAAGCGCGTTTCGTGGGAGGCAACCCATGATTCTACGTTTTCATTAACTTAGTTTTGAGTTCATTATGTTTGTTTCGTTTTTTATAAAATTGCACGGTGGACTTTAATCTTCAAAAACCATGTTAACAGATCACAAATGATAGATCACAAATGATGGATTTTAAGTGTTTACAATGAGTTTGATACATAACGGGTCGATATGGAATTTTTTTAAAAATCAAATATCCTTATTTCTTACCTGTAACAACCGTTACAGGCTTCCAGAGATAACCCTTTTGCAGAGCTTTAGTGTAACGATCTTTACGGGCTTCCTGTAACGGTCTTTACAAAGTATAAATCATGCATTTAGCCAATTTCCATCAAGAATTCATCACAACTCAAATACAAACATCTAAAACGTAAAACTTTCTCAATAAAATCTCATCAAACCGCTTCTAATCACTCCAAAATCATTCAAACTCAACTCCATATCATCAAATACACTTGTATCAAGTGGTGATCGTTTGGAAACGCTTTGATTCGTGTGATTTTGATCCCAAGAATCCCTGGGTATAAAATTCTCATTTCTCCATCGTTTTGGTCGAATCAATACGCTAAATGTATATACTCGATAAGGGGAATACGTTCCTACCCTTGATTTGAATGGATTCGGAACAGTTTTGAGTATTTGATGTCATTTTCGTATAGGTGCAAAAATCGATTTCGAGAATGTTAGTAATATACAATCCCTCAAGATGTATAGAAATTGATGAATAAAACTTTAGAGTAGGACATGCCTATGGTTAGTTTCTTAGGTGGAGAACTAGGTTAGTGAGTTGCAGTCTAGAGAAGTATGCAGGAGAGCAGGAGATCACAGTTGGAGGGCCAATGTAGATCACCTAAATACAAACAAAGAATTCTAGATAACCACTTGGGATAAACATGAACAACAAAAGCCCACAAATGCTTCAGGATGTAGGATCAAAATCTCTAGATCAAGGCCAAGCCAAAAATACAGCAGAATGGGTGCAGCAGAGGATGAAGCACAGCAGACTGGGTACGGTAGAGCTGATGGTTGATTGATAAGGATCAGAGAAACTATCATATAGAAGGTTTAAGGTTTGAAACTCAGTAAGATGTTGAAGACTATTATGAAGAGGCCTGTCAACATCACTAAGGACTCGCACAGGGGACAAACAGACAGCTGTCAACGTAGTACAGCTACGGGTTCTAATTCCCTGAGCCCTATAAAAGGGGGTTGATCAAGCTGAGAGAAGGTTAACGACGATTGTGAGATTCATTGGCAAGCAAAAACTCTCTCAAAGTGATTGACAATCGTTCTCAGAGCTGTGATTGAAGATCAAAGGAAGACATTTTACTAGTCTGCATCAAGAACAACATCTGCAGTAGAGTCTTTAGAAGAAGATATCTGCAACGATCTAGGTTCTTGCCTTAACAAGTGGTTTACTTGTGAGGGGTTTCATTGTAAGCCACAAACAAAGAGATAGTGAACTTCCTCTTAGCTTGGCGATACCGGCGACCAAGGTAAGACTGGACTAAGCCTTCGTTTGTCATTTGACAACGATGTCTGAATCAGTATAAATTATTATGTCCTTTACTGGATTTCATTATATATATTAGAACTGTTAGATTGCAACCTTGGTCACAAAGGAGACAAGATCGAAGAACACAAGTCTCGACCGAAGACTGTTTTCTGCCAGTCTACAGAAACAAAAGTGCATATAAGTCAAGACTAGATTGCACTAAACTGGAAGAAATTTTTAAATAGCCTATTCCCCCCTATACTATTTATTGTAAACTTTGTGATTTACAATTGGTATCAGAGCTTGACTTTCTAGACTTAACAGTTATTAGAAAGGAAAAGGTCTCTCTCTTTTCTTTGTGTCTTACTTGCAAAGGAGTTTCTAACAGTTTATTTTGTAAAGAAAGAATTGGTCCTCCAAAGTTGTCTAAATGTCCCAACAGTGGTAAACCACCAGCATACTGATTTGACAAGTTCAACCACTGGAAGCTCAGTATGCTGGCCCATCTGGACTCTATTGATGAGAGGATGCAGAATATAGTTACAGATGGTCCATATATGTCAAAAATTCCAGATCCAGCAGATACTCCTAAGGAAGTAGACAAGCCAAAAGCTCAGTGGACAAAGGAAGACTGGGATTTGGTGGTGGTGGATAAAAGGGCAAGAAATTAAATATCTAAGGTCCTAGATGAGGATATGTTTGAAATAGTTGTCTACACAATCACATCCAAAGAAGCTTGGGACGCTCTACTTCTTAGAAATGAAGAAACAAAAGAGATCAGAGAAATAAGAAAGATGTCCTCATGTAGCAGTATGATTGGGTGTCTATGCGGCCTGATGAAAATATCACTATCTTCTATGAGAGATCCAATGTTCTGATCAATAATTTAAAGACACTGGACTAGGAAAGACGTTTTACAACAAAGAGGTCAATCTCAAGTTCATGAGATTCCTTGGAGAAATATGGGGTACAAAGACTACTGTAATAAGAGAATCCAGGGATTTAGCAAAAATGTCACTTGCTCAACTCTACGACGTACTGTATACCTACAACCTTAAATTAGAGAAGAAGAAGCAGATTGATGAAGTAAGAAAGAAGACCTTGGCCTTCACAGCTCAAAAGAAGATACTAGGATCAATAACGGAGGAATATATTACTGAAACTTCCTCAACAAGTGAGCAGTCTATCTCTAAAGAGCTAGCTCTAATGGGAAAGAAATTCAAAAAGTTGTTCAAGAAGAAAAACTTCAAGAAAAACAATGTAGCCAAGCCAAAGGAAGCAGAAAAGGAGGTATACTACAAAAGTGGGAAGGCAGGGAACTTTGCTGTACAATGCAGACGAGCTCCTCATGATTTAACTGCATAGAAAAAGAAAAAGGAATATAACAAAAGAAGCTCTGGAAAACAGGAGAAAGGCAAAGCCTATGCTGCAAAGACATGGAGTGAGACAGACTCAGAGGATAAGGAAACCATTTCAAATGCTGAACTCTTTCTCATGGCCAGAAGTGAGGATAGACAATAGGTATTTGATATCTCTACTTTTGATGCCTCAATTGAGGAATTAAAAGAGGCTCTTCAAGAGACCTCTGAGAACTTTATTGCCCTAACAAGGGAGAATAAAGAAAACCTTGGGTTGATTGAAATTTTCAGAGAAAATTATAATCTAACTTGTGAGGTAATCGAGAAGAAGTGAATGACTTACTTGTGGTTGAAAATGAATTCAAGGAATCAGATGAGAAAGTAAAATTTCTCACTGAATTGGTGGATCAACTCACCAAGAAGAATGTCGAACTGTGAAAGCAGGTTGATGTATAGAATGGAAAGACCTTAGATCTTTAGAAATGTTGATGGGTCAATCCTCATATGATTGATCTGGATTGGGAAATAGAAGTTGGATCAATGAGACTAAAAGCTCAAAGGCTAAGGAAATCCCTCCTGAAAGCAAGAAAGAGGTCAAACAACCTTATGCAAAAATATTACAAAGGGTGAGACCTTTATTGCACGAAAAAAGCAAATGAGTAAAGTCTCTGCTGCTCAACCAAAGAAGGTTGACACCTCTACTGCATAAGTAAAGCAGAAAGTGAAACAACCTCAAGTGGTGCATAGTCTAAGGGAGCTATGCTCTACAAAAAGGAAGACAATAGATCTTCGAAAACCCAGTATGCACCAAACTACTTAATATGGAACAAAACTTCCACTACTGCATGGAGCATACCATACACTAGACCCTATTGCATCTGTAGTATGCAGTATAGGGAAGCAAGAAACCCAAACAGAAGACCCAAGGTCGCAGACCAAAGGTCATATGCTATAGTTATGGGAAAAAGGGTCATAGGGCATTTAATTGCTGGATACCACGCAAGAAAATCATTCAAGTGCCCAAGACTAACAAATAAGGACCCATATCCATGGGTACCATATATGAAATTTTTATATCTTTCAGGAGCATCGAGATGAAGTATGATACCTGGATAGTGGATGCTCAGGACACATGACAGGGAACAAAAGCCTACTCAAGGATACAGAAAAGAAAAAGGTCCCTTAGTCATATTTGGAGGAGGTAAGACGATAAGACTAATATGGAACTCTTGGTACAGGTTCCTTAATCTTTAGAGATGTACCTTATGTAAAGGGATTAGAACATAATTTACTATCCATAAGTCAGTTATGTGATAAGGGTTATGAAGTCTCCTTTACACATGACACATGTGAGGTAAAGGATAAAGCAACCAAAGAAGTCAAACTGATAGGCTGCAGAAAAGGAAATATCTATGCAGTAGACTTCAATATGTCCCAGTCTGCACAGATCACTTGTTTCTATACAAATGAATCTGAGGACATAAATTGGTTGTGGCACAAGAGGTTAGCACACTTAAACAATTCAAAACCATAGCAAAGCTCTCCTCAAATAACTTGGTAAGAGGTTTACCTCAAATCAAGTTAAAAAAAGATAAACTCTGCAAATCCTGTCAAGAGGAAAAGCAGACGAAGACTAGCTTCAAACTTGTCAACTCTACGGAATCCACCAAGCTGATGTGGACAAATACTATGATGATCATGGCATAGCACATAATCTCTTTGCACCTAGAACACCACAGCAAAACGGTGTGGCTGAGAGGAAAAACAGAACACTAATAGAAGCAGCCATGACATTGCTCTCCGATGCAGACTTGCCCGAAAGCTATTGGGTTGAAGTAGTAAATACTACTTGCTATGTCCTAAATAGGTGCTTTATACACAAGCTGGATAAGAAAACCCCCTATGACTTATGGAAAGGAAAGACACCAAGTGTTAAGTACTTTCATGCATTTAGTTGGAAATGCTACATTAATAACAATGAGAAGCAATATGTAGGAAAATTCGACCCCAAGTCAGATGAATGAATCTTTCTAAAATACTCTACTGCAAGCAAAGCATTTAGAGTATCTAACAAAAGAACAGGACTTATAGAAGAGTCGATACATGTTTCATTTGATGAAATTGATAGTTCTCCTCGTATTGTTGAGGTTTTTGATGAGGAATACGCTTGTGTAGATGATGAACAGGTAACAGGCCAGGATTCAGAAGATAAAGTAAAGGATGAGCCGTCTGCACCAAATGAGGAAGAGAAGGAAATAGCAGCAGAACAAGAGTCAGCTGCCGTCTAGCAATAGCTAGAGGAGACCTAATTTAATGAACCACAAGATAAGAGAAGATGGATAAAGGCTCATACTCATGATGTAATCATCGGACATAAGGATGCCCCAGTGTAGACCAAAAGAGGAACAACAAAAAAAGTGCTTGTCTGCATGCTATATTTCATAGATGGAACCAAAGACCATCAAGTAAGCTCTAAGTGACTCAAAATGGATAGATTCCATGCAAGAGGAATTAAATGAGTTTCAAAGAAATGAAATATGGTATCTAGTTCCCAGACCAAAGAACTATCCAATGGTTGACTGCAAGTGGATGTTTAGAAACAAAACAAATGAAAATGGGATAATCATCATAAACAAAGCTAGATTGGTTGTCAAAGGGTATTCACAGAAGGAAGGAATAGAGCTTGATGAAACCTTTGGCTCTGTTGCAAGACTTGAAGCCTTATGAATGTTACTTGCCTATGTTGCATATCAAGGATTTAAAGTCTATCAGATGGATGTGAAGAGTGCATTTCTCAATAAAAAGCTTTAAGAAGAGGTTTATGTTGAAAAACCACCAGGATTTGAAGATTATGAATATCCTGAGCTTGTCAACATGTTAGATAATGCCCTATATGGACTGAAATAGGCTCCAAGGGCATGACATGAAACTCTCTCAATCTTTTTTTGTGATAATGACTTTCAACGAGGAAAGATAGACACCGCCTTATTCCTTAAGAAACAAAAAGATGACACACTCTTAATGCAGATATACGTTAATAATATTATCTTTGGATGCGCTAATGGTAAATTGTGCGAAACGTTTGCCGCACTAATGAAGTCAAAATTTCAAACAAGCTTAATGGGAGAGTTAAAATACTTTGTAGGACTTCAGGTACAACAAATGAAGAGTGGAGTATTTATAAACCAAGCTAAATACTATAAAGAAGTTTGGTTTAGAAAATGCAAGTCACATGAGAACACCTATGAGCTCTACTGCAAAGATAGATAAAGATGAAAATGAAAAATCAATTAACCAAACAGTGTATAGAGGAAATACAAGGGTCACTACTATACCTGACTGTTAGCAAACCAGACATCCTCTATTCTGTTTGTGTGTGTGCATGATACCAATATGAGCCTAAAGAATCCCATTATAATGCAGCTAAGAGGATTCTGAGATATCTCAAAAGAACTCTTGATCTGGGTATATGGTATCCTATGGAATCAGATTTTACACTAACCGGTTATTCAGATAGAGACTTTGCAGGGTGTAGAGTTGATAGAAAGAGCACAAGTGGAACATGTCAATTCTTAGGTGCAAGACTCATATCGTGGTTCAGCAAGAAACAGACGACATTCTCAACCTCTAGTGCAGAGGTTGAATATATGGCAGCAGGGAGCTGCGCTGCACAGATTTTATGGATGAGATCACAACTTGTAGACTATGGTTTTCAGTTTTCAAAAACATTGACACTTTGTGACAACACGTCTGTAAACAGACGACATTCTCAACCTCTTGTGCAGAGGTTGAATATATGGCAGCAGGGAGCTGCGCTGCACAGATTTTATGGATGAGATCACAACTTGTAGACTATGGTTTTCAGTTTTCAAAAACATTGACACTTTGTGACAACACGTATGTAATGACTATTTTAGAAAATCCTATTTTTTATTCAAGAACCAAACACAATGATGTCAGATATCATTTCATCAGGGATCATGTGCACAAAGGTCACATTAAACTGGAGCATATTCCCATAGAAAAATAAATTACAGACATTTTTATAAAGTCTTTTGATGAGAGCAAGTTGTTCAATTTAGGAGTGAATTGGATATGATCGATTTAAATGAATAACGCCAAAGACACTCTACTGCTATATTGCACAGTGAATTGGAAATGATCGATTTAAATGTATTTTCTCCCTCCTTTTTGGTATTCGTTCTTAGGGGAAATTTTTGGCCGTCTTTGATGGTGGGACTCTTTAGATTAGATCACTTTTTCATGTTCCATCTTTTCTTCTGCCACTTTGGAGATTGGATCAAGGTGTTTACGCTTGGACTACTTTGAATTTGAGTTGTAACCATTGAAGATTATCTATTTACAGCAAGTATCACATTCTCTCTATTCTCTTTTAGTTTGATGATGATGTTTGCATGCTTATTGATGATTCTAATGATTATCTTTGCTATGAGTGAGTAGATCTATTAGTAGGAAACCTATTAACGAAGTCTATGTGATGGGTCTATGAGATTATCTATCTAAACTAACAAAACCAGATTCGTTTTATACATGATTGATGCTAAAGATTGGATCTTTATCATAGTTGATGCGTGATTTCACCTAGAATGACTACCTAGATGACTTTATACATCGATTATACCATGATTAGCTTTATGATTACATTTAACTTAGTCACTTAGATGTTGTTATGGTTGATCTAACTATTGATACATTCTCTTTTGGTCATATTAGTAGCAACTAATCAGGTTTCGATACATTCTCTTTTGGTCATTACATGATTAGAACCTTTTGCATGTGAATTGATAAAAAACGTCTTTTTCTATTGATTCGTGTTTGGTTCGTTCCTTACTTGATTCAACCTTATTAATTTAGAATATCCATTCTCTTTTGGTATGTTAGGTTAGTTTGGTTAGGTTGATTATACATTCTCTTTTGATAATCAACATTCTAGAGAACGTAATATAAGAGAACCTTATATTTATATTACAATCAAAGCAATCATTATCGAATCCGAACTACAATCAATCAATGATTAATCCCTAAGTTAAGATGGAGTTCTGAGAGTTTCCTACGTTTGTTTCCAATAGTTTACAACCTAATTCAATTTCCATAGCAATTTAGTTAGTTTTAGTTAGTTTAATTAGGTTTTTCACAATTTTAATAGTTCTTAAACGTGATTAGAAATATATTAAATAATATTACGATCGTCCCTGTAGGTTCGACCTTACTTCCACTACTATATTAATTTTAATATTTTAAAAGTGTAAGTGAGGGCATATAAATTCTAATTTGACGTGCCTATGACAACACGTATCACTGTATTTCTATTTTAGGAAGTAGACAACCGTTATAGTTTTCTATGCCATGATTTTTGTAAAGTTCAGAAAAGTGACTATTTCTACGAAAAATTAGGCAGCTGTTAGTTTCACATGATTTACAATGGTAATTTTTGGGATTTTTAAATACTCGAGTACTTGAAAATCTTAATACTCTTTATACACACTTACACTCTCTAAGTACTCAAGCCCTCAATTCTCTCTACTGTGAAACCATAGATCTCGATTCTTACTCTCATTTGTTTTCAAACTCAATTAAAGTCTTTGATCAAATTGATTGCGAAAATGGCCAACGCACGGTCTAACTCTCCATCATTATCATCCGAGAGGACCCAAATCCAAGTAAGTCCCTCGAAGAAAGGGAATAAAGAGATCAAGAAAGTGGAGCTGCAGACGGGAGTCATTCTACTCTTCGAAACCCTAAAAGACGAATTTGATGAGGTCAAAGAAATTGCAGAATTGATTCAAGATGTTGGATTGAAGTATCTATATGAACGAAGTAGCCGAATCTACGAGGATGAAGTCATAGACTTCATTGAAAGGGCAGAAGTTGCAGACGATTTCCAGATGATCACATACACTTCAAGCAAGAAGAATGTGATTCTCGTCACTCTCCAAGATTTTGAGAAACTCTTCAAGGTGTCAAATGAAGGGTCTAGAATAATTCCATAGTCTGTTATGAATAATGGGAGGCATGATACTGAATGACGAACACAAGGACGAAGGAATCAGAACTAAGAAGAAGTTCCTCTCCAAGTCCCATAAACTACTTGCTGACGTGGTCATGAAAGCAATCATGTTAAGAGAGTTTGCAAAGGACCAGATCACAACGGCTCAACAAGAGATCATGTCTGCTATTCTAACCAAACACAAGCCAAATTGGGCCAAGCTACTGATGTATCAATTGGTCAAAGCAGTCGAAGCCAGACAATTGCTTTATGGAAGGGTACTTAGGGGTTATCCTGAAGGACAAGCTCAAGCAATCAGACAAACTAGAAAGACCATGGACTACAACCAAACAAATTGATGTGAAGAAAATTGGCAAACAACCCCTTGAATTCTCAAAAAAAAAAAAAAAAAAAAAAAAAAAAAAAACAAAAAAAAAAAAAAAAAAAAGAGGTACAGATGACGTAAATAGCGCCAGATCAACCATAAACGAAGCTATGGAGAAGGTCAAAGAAACGAAGGTCAAATCCCCTTCCAAGGCATAAACTGGAAAGGCTATCACCAAGGCTCAAGCAGTAGAAAAGCTCCAAAAGTCAAAACCAAGCAGAAAACAAAGAAACCAGCTCAACTGAATCCTCTAAAGGTGACCAGACGAAAGCTTATCATACAGATGTCTCATGAGGTAGAAGAGGCATTATCAAAGGCTCCTGAAGAAAAGGAAGAAGAAGTGACAATCCATCCAGCAGATAGCTGTAGACCTAGGCACCTCTGCAGCAGAGACTTCAATGCTTGTTTAAATGACTGATACAGATGTAGTTCCTCTAACCACCATAAATAGAGGTGAATCCTCCAAAATAGTTCCCCCAAAGGAGCCAAAAGTGGTAGTCTTTCATGATGCCAATCTTGCTATAAAGTTCCTCAAAGCTGGCTCAGACCAGAACTTACAAGGAACTAATAATGCAAGCACAACAGAGCTAGTCAGAAGTAAGGGAAGGCACCATGGCGTAGCTGAGACAGGAACTAGCAGCTCAGGGATAGCTTGGACAGTCTACAGTGCTTTTATGGTCTTTTTCTTTTCTGAAGATTGTGTTGTTGTGGTTATTGTTGTGGCCCATGCTTCTGATGCAGTTGAGGGTTGTTCACCCTCAACCACAGCCAATTCCATTCCTGCAGTAGGGACAGGAATGGTAGCTATTGTAAACGTCTCTGCTACAGTAGTTCCTATTGTTAGTGAGGCTGCAATAGATGTATTCAGTGGGTGTTCAGTCTGCATCCTTTTATTTTTGCTTCAATCTCCTTTCTTGTGTAGCCTTGTGCACACAGCTCTTGCCTGAGCTGTGCCTGTGGTCCTTTCTTGACTTTCTGATAACTTTTTCGAGCTTTTAGGATGAGGTTCTGAAGCTTTTCGTCAGCACTAGCCTACAGATACTTCAATGCTATGTTTGCGTCATGAAGTGCTACAAACTCTGGCTCCTTTGGTGGTAAGTTCTTTGAGGATGATGCCTCAATTACTGCTACAATTGTTAGTTCTTGAGAACTGGCCTTAGTCTCTTCTTTTGTTAGTGCAGACTGTGCTTCTGTCTCCATTTCTATGGGCTGTGCATCGAGGAGCTCGGATACTGTTTCCTCTTCTGAGGTCTGCATGACAAGTTTTCTCCTGGTAACTCTTGCCTGCTTTGATTTGGTTTCTGGTGCCTTTTTGATCAGCTTCCCTTTAGCCATTTCAAGCTCCTTCTTGGTAGGCTGGTCTGCAGCCTTTGCTATCATCTGTACTGCTGCAGGTTTCTTGGAGAAGCCTATTGGCTGCTTCCCAATCTTCCTAACATCAATCTGCTTGGCCATCGTCCATGGCATTTCTCCCTTGTCATAGGGTTTGAGTTTCTCCTTGAGAATGATGCTGATGACTCTTCCAAATAGAGGCTGTCTGGCCTCTAGTGCTTTTGGCCAATTGATACATTAGCAATTTGGTCCAGTTGAGTTTGTGCTTGGTGAGTATAGCACACATAATTTCTTGTTGGTGAGAGCTGATCTGATCGTTTGAGAACTCTCTTGACATGATCATCTTCTTTGCCACATCCGCAAGCAGCTTATGTTCCTTAGACAGATATTTCTTCATGGTTCGTATCCCTTCCTTATGTCTTTCTTCACTGCGCATTGCATGCCTCCCATCAGTCACCACAGAGGATGGGATGTCTCTGGGTCCTTCATTTGTAACCCTAAAGAGCTGCTTGAAGTCGTTTGGAGTGATGCTTATCAACATTTTCTTGGTGGATGTGTATGTAATGCCTTGAAAATCTTCAGCAACCTTGGACCTTTCAATAAACTTCAGTACCTCTTCGTCATATATATTATGCTTGTTTTCCCACAAAAGTACTTCAGTCCTGCATCCTAGATCAGCTTGGATATTTCCTTCACTTCATCCGATTCGTTCTTTAAAGTCTAGAAATCAAGAACTACTCCCGTCTCCAACTCAACCTTTCTTGTTGGGCTGCATTGCTCTTGAGCTTGATCAGTTTTGGATTGGGTGTTGGATCGAGTGTTGGCCATTTTTAGTGAAATTGAAGATAATCTTCAAGTTCGCGAAAATGAATTATGAGAATTCGCAAACTAGGGTTTGGAGTAGAGCGTAAGAGAGAGAGAGAGAGAGTTAAGATGTTTAGAGTTAGAGAGTAAGTAAAATTATTTTTAGTTGAAAATTTTTTCAAATTTATACCTTTGCCATTTAATAACTAGCTGTTGTGTAGATTCAGTCACTGATTTTGACTGTTGTGGAATTTTAGGCAATTTGTTTTAAAACGTTATTTCTTTCCAAAAATAAAACTGCAGTAGAGTAAGAATAATGCTGGTCTGCATTCTGTATGTGCAGTAGAGCAGTAGAGCATTTTGGCCATTTTACTGATTTAAATCAATCATACCCAATTCATCTCGAAATTGAATAAACTTGCTCTCATCACGAGGCTTTGTAAAAATGTCTGCAATTTGTTTTTCTGTTGGAATATATTCCAATTTAATGTGACCTTTTTGCACATGATCTCTGATAAATGATATCTGACATCAATGTGTTTGGTCCTAGCATGAAAAACTGGTTTTCTGAAATTGCCATTACAGACGTGTTGTCACAAAATATTGGAGTTTTTGAAAACGTTATACCATAGTCTGCAAGTTGTGACCTCATCCATAGTACTTGTGCGGCACAGTTTCCTGGAGCTATCTATTCTGCTTCTGCAGTAGAGGTTGGCACTGTGGTCTGCTTCTTGCTGAACCATGAAATTAGCCTTGCACTAAGAAATTGACGTGAACCACTTGTACTTTTCCTGTCAACTCTACAACCTGTAAAGTCTGCATCTGAATAACCTCTTAGTGTAAAATCTGATTCCCTAGGATACCATACACCCATACGCCCAGATCTAGAGTTCCTTTGAGATATCTCAAGGTTCTCTTTATTGCAGTGTAATGGGATTCTTTGGGATCAGATTGATACCTTGCACATACACAGATTGAGTATTGGATGTCTGGTCTGGTTACAGTAAGGTATAAAAGTGAGCCTCTTATTCCCCTATACATTGTTTGATTTATTTGTTTTCCACTCTCATCCTTGTCAATTTTTATTGCTGTACTCATAGGGGTTTTCGTGTGACTTGCATTTTCTAATCCATATTTCTTGATTGTGCTCTTCAGGTACTTGGCTTGATTTATAAATATCTCACATTCTAACTGTTGTACCTGAAATCCTTGAAAATATTTCAATTCTCCCATCAACTCATTTGAAATTTAGATTTCATTAGTACAGCAAATCTTTCACACAGTTTGTTGTTAGTGCAGCCAAATATAATGTCATCCACATATATTTGCACTAAGAGTATATGTTCCTTATTCTTCTTAAGAAATAGGATGGTATCTACTTTTTCTCTCTGAAAAGTATTCTCACATAAAAAGTTGAGAGAGTTTCATACCATGTCCTTGGAGCTTGTTTTAAACCATATAATACCTTGTCTAACCTGTAGACATGAAGTGGATGTTCAAAGTCTTCAAAACATAGGGGTTGTTCAACATATACTTCCTCCTGTAGCTGTCCATTGAGGAAGGCACTCTTCACATCCATTTGATAGATTTTGAATCCTTGATATGCAGCATAGACAAGGAATATTGTTATTGCTTCCAGTCTTGCAATAGGGGCAAAGGTTTCATAAAAATCAATTCCTTCTTCTTATGAGTAACCTTTTGCTACTAGCCTGGCTTTGTTTCTGATGACTGTTCCATTTTCATCAATTTTGTTCCTGAACACCCATTTACAGCCAACAACTGGATAATTCTTGGGTCTTGGCACTAGATACCATACTTCATTTCTTTGAAACTCATTTAGTTCTTCTTGCATGGCATCTATCCAGTTTGGATCACTTAGAGCTTCATTTATTGTCCTTGGCTCCATTTCTGATATGAAGCATGCAAACAGGCACTCTCTGATTGTTGCTCTTCTAGTCTGCACAGGTGCATCCTTGTCTCCAATGATGTTATCTTGTGTATGCGCCTTGATCCATCTCCTTTTGCCTTGATCAGTTGTTGTGTTTTCCAGTTGCTGTTGTATTGTGGACTGCTCTGGCTCTGCTGCATTATTATTCTCTTCTGTGTGTGTAGACTGCTCATCCTTTTCTACAGCATCAGAACCCTTGCTTATATCCTGTTCATCATCTATTCATGCACATTCCTCATCAATGACATTAGCATCACGCATAGACATTTCAGATTCATCAAAAGACACATAAAGTGACTCCTCAACTGTTTGTGTTTTCTTATTGTATACTCTAAAGGCTTTACTAGTTGTGGAGTACCCTAGAAATGTTCCCTCATCTATCTTAGATTCAAATTTTTCTAAATGATATTTATCATTGTTATGCATATAACATTTGCATTCAAAAGCATGAAAGTATTGGACATTTGGTGTCTTTCCTTTCCACAATTCATAGGGGGTCTTCTTGTGCAGCTTATGTATAAGACATCTATTTTATACATAGCATGCAGTGTTTACTGCTTCTGTCCAGAAGCTTTTTGGTAAATCAGCATCGGCAAGCATTATTCTTGCAGCTTCTATAAGTGTCCTATTTTTCCTTTCTGCTACACCATTTTCTTGAGGTGTTCTGGGTGCTGAAAAGTTATGTTTTATTGTCATGATCATTACTATAAACATCTTCTCCTGTTTGATCAAATTCAGTGTCATGATCACTTCTAATTGTGATTATTTCAGTACCCTTCTAGTTTTGAACTTGCCTTAGAAATCTAGTTAGCAGACTGCATGTTTCACTCTTTTTGTGCAATAACATTACCCATGCATATCTTGAATAATCATCTACTATAACTAGGGTATACTTCTTTCTATTGAAACTTTCTACTTCTACTAGACCAAAAAGATCCATGTGCAATAGTTCTAGTATTCTAACTTATTCTGATGAGTTTAGGGGTTTGAAACTTGCTCTAGTCTACTTTCCTTCTTGGCATGGCCTGCACAACTTATTCTTCTTGAACTTGATTTGAGGAAGTCCTCTCACCAGGTTTTCTGAGGATAATTGGCTATGGTTTTGAAGTTCAAGTGTGCTAATCTCTTATGCCATATGCAGTTTGTATCTTCAGCATCTTTTGTATAAAAACATGCAATTTGTCTGACTGAGATAAATTGAAGTTTACTGCATAAATATTTCCTTTTCTAATTCCTACCAGCTTGATTTCTTTTGTGACTTTGTCTCTTACTTGGCATGAATCATAAGTAAAAGAGACATCATAATTCTTGTCACATGATTGGCTAATGGACAGTAGGTTATGTTTTAAAGCTTTAACATAAGCTACATCTTTAAAGATTAAAGAACCTGTATCAAGGGTTCCATAACCTTTAGTTTTATCTGCCTTGCCTCCTCCAAAGATGACTAGGGGTCCTTCTTCTTTTCTGTAATCTTTTAGAATGCTTTTGTTCCCAGTCATATCTCCAGAACATCCACTGTCCAGGTACCATGTTCCACCCTGTTGTTCCTGTAATAAAGCATTGAAAGCTTGTACATGTTATACACAAGTATGGGTCCTTACTTGTCAGTTTTGGGCATCCACACTTCAATAATTTTCTTGTGTAGAGTCCAATATTCGAATGACTTGTGGCCAGGTTTGCCATAGGTATAGTAGTAGACCCTTGGTCTTATTACCCTAGGTGGTCTGCTAGTGTTTCTCCACCTCTTCTGCTGAATTCTAAATGTGCAGACGGGCTTCAGATGTGGTTTCCTCCATGCAGTATTGGAAGTATTGTTCCATACTGAGTAGTTTGGTGCATACCGGGGTCTGTATGGTCTTTTACTAGTATCAATCTTATGATTCCAGAACTTCTGCATCTTGTGGTGTTCTGCACCAGTTCATGTTGGTACTTTTCTCAAGGATTTAACCTTTTGGGTTTGAGCAGTAGAGGCATTACTCTTCTGCTCTCCTTGTTCAATAGAGGCTTTTCCCTTCTGCAAGATTTTTGCAGAGGTCTGCTTTGGCTCTTTCTGACTGGTTGTGATATTGTCAATCACTTTTGAGTGTGAAGAATCATTCAACCACTCCTTGTAGCCTAATCCTAACTTATCATGTGAGGATTGACCCATGTGTTTGCATCTTTTGCAAGTCCAGGGTCTTCTCATTCCATGTATCTACCTGAGCTTAAAGCTCAACATTTCTCATTGTGAGTGTTTCCACTACTGCATTGAGAAGCTTTACCTTCTCATCTGATTTCTTCAGCTCATTTTGAGCTATTGTTAGGTCACTTGTTATACAATCAATCTCTTCATATGCTAGATTGTAATTCTCTCTAAGATTTGCAATCAGTTCAAGATTTTGTTTATGTTCCCTTGAGAGGGAAATAAAGCTTTCAGAGGTTTCTTGAAGAGCCTCCTTCTATTCCTCTAAAGAGACATCTGAGTTAGAGAGATCAAATACCTGTTGCTTTTCTTCATTCCTTGCCATGAGACAGAGCTGAGCATTAGAGATTGTTTCTTCATCATCTGAGTCTGTCTCACTCCCGATTTTAGTAGCATAGGCTTTGCCTTTTTTTTTTTTTCCTTCCAGAGTGTCCTTTGCCATATTCCTTTTTATTCCTTTATGGAGACGATTCCTGTGTAGGTCGTCTGCATTGTGCAGCAAAGTGCCCTGGCTTTCCACAATTGTAGCAGACCTCCTTCTTTGCTTCTTTGGTCTTGTTTGAAAAGATTTTCTTGAGATTTTTCTTCTTGAAAAGCTTTCTGAACTTCTTGTCCATCAGTGCAAGTTCTTCTGATATAGTCTGTTCACTTGCAGACGAGCTGTCACTGGTTCCTTTTCTGCCATGGATCTCAGAATTTTCTCCTGAGCTTTGAAAGCCAGAGTTTTCTTTCTAACCTCATCAATCTGTATCTTTTGCTCTACTTCCAGGTATATATGCAGCACACCATACAGTTGTGCTAAGGGCATCTTGGCAAGATCCCTGGACTCCCTTATTGCGGTGGTCTTTGTCCCCCAAATCTCACCAAGTGATCTCATGAACTTCAGGTTGACTTCCTTATTATCAAAAGTCTTCCCTGAAGTTTTGAGATTGTTGATGAGTACATTGAACCTCTCATAGAAGCTGGTCAAGTTTCCATCAGATCTCACGAGACCCAATCATACTGCTGCATCAGGACATCCTTCTTGTTTTCCCTGATTTCATTTTTTCATTCATTCCTGAGCAGTAGAGCGTCCCATGCTTCCTTTGCAGTGATTGTATGAACCAATAATTCAAACATATCATTATCAAGAACTTTGAATATTTGATTTCTTGATCTTCTGTCCACCAGCACCAAATCCCAGTCCTCTTTTGTCCAGAGAGACTTGGGTTTGTCCGCTTTGTTGGATGCTTCAGTCGGATCTGACATCTTTGGAATATATGGCCCATCTATGATTACATCATGCATTCTTTCATCAATTGAATCCAGATGTACAAGCATCCGCAACTTTCAGTGATTGAATTTGTCAAAAGAGCATGCTGGTGGCTTTACACTATTGGGGCATTTAGGTAGCTTTGGAGGAGGCATGATTTCTTCACAAAATAAATTGATAGTAACTTTTTTGCAGAAGTAAATCAAAAGATATGATCTTTTCTTTCCAAAACTGCTAAGTCTAGAAAGTCACGCTCTGATACCAATTGTAAGATCCACAAGTACAACCTACAGGGGGGGTGAATAGATTGTTTTAAATATTTCAGTGTATTGCAGCAGAATAGTGGATTTCAATGCACTGATGTTCTTTACAGACTACAGAGAAGGTCTGCAGTAGAGACTTAAACTTTGAGAGTTTGTCTCCGTTTGCTGTTGTGATTGATTCCTAATAGTTATAACAATTCAAAACAATGAAAGCAAAATAAAGAACACAGGATTTATACTGGTTCAGACACTCTTTATTAACTGATAATCGAAAGCTTAATCCAGTCTTCCCTTGGTGACCAGTTTAGTGAATCCAAGAGGTGAGTTCACTATCTTCTTGTTTTTGGCTTACAAGACAACCCCTTTACAAGTTAGCTAACTTCTCAAAGGCGAAGAACCTAGATCCTTTCCACAGATCCTTCACTGGACTCTACTGCAGCTTCTGTTCTTCAGTGCAGACTACTGAACCCTTCTTCTTCCCGTTCTTCAATTCAGCTCAGTTGAATAGTTTTTGAATTCAGATTGGTTTTGCACATTTTGTACGTTCAATCTCTCATTCAACAGCACCGTTCTTTGAGCTCTTTGATCCCTTTTTATAGGCTGAGGGAATGAATCTGTGACTGTGTACTTGACCTGATGGTGATAGCTTGTCACATGTGACTTCTTCACTGATGTTGACAGCTCACCTTTTTCTCAACTTCCTACTGTCACTCTAAACCTCAAATCTTCAATGTAATTAATCCCCAGAATTTTGCCCCAATCAAAACAACCATCTCTGCTACACTCTAGTCTACACTCAGTGCCGTTAAGACCTCGTCTGTACCCAGATCTGATGCAATCCTTTATGCATTGCTTTGTTGGCCCTTGTCTGCAAGATTAATCCTAGATCCTGAAGCATTTGTAGGTCTTTTGTTGTCCATGCATGTCTTAACTACTTTGCCGAAATTCTCTATAGTAGTTTGTATCTGGTGGCCCATAATGCTCTCCAGCATCAGACCAAGATTGTAGATACCTAACTAATTTTCAGCCTAAGCACACTAACAACATCATGGCTAATACTTCTAAGTTTTATTCATCAATTTCTATACAACTTGAGGGATTGCACATTCTTATCAATCTACCCCTAAATTGAGTGCTAACAAAACTTCTAAGTAAAACAACAAGCTAACAAGCTAACTCACTTTTAGTTCAGAAGTGGTTGTCTGCTGAGCTACTGTGGCCTTGGCAGTTTCAAGTTGAAGCTTGTTTTCCAGAAAGCTAAGCCTTGTGTCGTTGAGAATGTGCTCCTTCAGCTACTGTTGAGTGGTCTTCAAGGAGGCTTACAGTTTGCGAAGGTCAGCTAAGTGTTGGCCTCTCAGCTTGTTCAGGTTTGATGAGCTAAGCCTGTACTGCTGAAGATTTAGGGCATTGCCCCCTTTGAATTCGCTCTATGAGACCTTCAGCCATGTTGGAGAGAGAGTCGTGTAAGTCTGCAAAGAATTTTGTTCTCTCAGTCTTCTCAGCTTTCAACTTGTCTGCAACTGGTTCAAGTTTGTCAAGAAGATCCTTGAATGCATCCTTTGTCCACTGATGCATATTGTACATTTCCTGATCCAGTTGCCTTAGTCTGTATTCCATTGTGGTCTCTTGTTAAGATGGCTATTGATGTGCAGAAGGTTCAGTTCTGGCCACTGTTCTTGCAGTAGAGGATGGCCTTTCATGAATTGGTGTCAATCTGGCATCTATAAGAGCTTGCCTCAGACTTCTAGCTGCAGTTTGGGGTGTCATCTGAATGTCAGATGTACCACTTTAGAGTAGGCCTTGAGGGAATCCTACTGATGGTGGATCTGCTCTGGTCTGCACCATTCCAAATAAAGATGGGGGTGAAAACACCAGGTTTAGTGGGGATACATCTTGATCTTGCATGTTTTCCTGACCAGAGGGAGCATCACTCATCAAATATTTGTTGATTTCCTCAAGAGTGACACCTTTGAAGGTGCTTTCTGTTGTAGTCTACTCCTCTCTTGGCAATGAGGTTGTTTTCAGTGATTCATCCTCCACGATAATCACTTCCTCTACCTGTGTGGGAGTGAGAACAAGTGTTGTAACTTGAGTAAACTCCGCTTGCTCAGTGATCTGCTCATAGTCTGCAGTAGTTACTTCTGTGACAGCCTTTGTTGTATCTCTGATTGGTGATGCTGTTGAGAGTCCCTCCTTTATTGGTGATCCCTCTACTGTTGGTTCTGTTGTTGTGACTACCTCAATTGACAACTCGCTGTACTCTGTTTTTTCTGCTACTATTTCCTCCTGTACTACTGATTCTGATGGTGTAGGCTTTGCTACTGGAGACTCTGCTATATGCTCTTTTGCAGCAGATGACTCTCCTGTTGATTGTTCCTTGATCCCTTCTTCAATAACTTCATCAAATGATGCCATCATCATCATGGTCTTCTAACTGTGGGAATTCATCATAACCATCATCATCGTCTCCTGGTGATGGTGCTTTGCAGAATGTTGGTCTTGACAGAAAATCATAAATCTTCAAGGTTGCAGCCCGGATATACTTGTCAACAAGCCTTTTCAATTCCGCCTCCACTTCAGGAGTGTGCACAAACTCAACATGTTGCAGTTATGTCTGTTTGTGCCTTCTTGTTTTGAGGGTTGAGTCTTTAATCTCTAGAGCTCCACTGAACAATATGTAGGGTTCAGTAGGCCTCTTTTTCTTGTTGGCCTCCATTCTTTGAATTTGAACCAATTGATCGATTTCTGCCTCTGTAATGCCATCAATTATCCCAATTTCTATCCTTGAGCCGTCTGCATTGATCCTATACCGCGTGGTTGGTCCTGATGGAATGAGCCTTGGCCTTGCAGCTTTGGACTTCCTTTTGATTGGAAGTTTGTGCTCCTTGATGAAATGTTGGCTCATTGCTTCCTTCTTAGACTTGTCAAACATCTCATCAGTCTTGGCTCTGTGTTCCAGAACCTTTTCTTGTATGGCTTAGACAATCTGCAGTGCCTTCATGATCTCTTCCTTTTCTGGAGATTGTGTTGTTGTGGCCCATGCTTCTGATACAGTTGAGGGTTGTTCAGCTTCAACCACAGCCAATTCCATTCCTACAATAGGGACAGGAATGATTGCTGTTGTGAATGTCTCTTCTGCAGTAGTTCTTATTGTCAGTGAGGCTACAGTAGATGTACTCAGTGGTTGCTCAGTCTACATCCTTCTGAGTTTGACTTCAATGGCTTCAATCTCCTTTCTTGTGTAACCTTGCGCACTTAGCTCTTGTTTGAGCTGTTCTTGTGATCCTTCCTTGACTTCTTGATAACTTTCTAGGATGAGATTTTGAAGGTTTTCATCAGCACCAGCCTTCAGATACTTCAATGCTATGTTTGCATCATGAAGTGCTGCAATCTCTGGCTCCTTTGGTGGTAAGGTCCTTGAGGATGATGCCTCAATTATTGCTACAATTGTTAGTTCTTGAGAACTGACCTCAGTCTGCTCTTCTGTTGGTGTAGACTGTGCTTCTGCCTCCATTTCTGTAGGCTGTGCAGCAGAGCTCCTCTTCTAAGGTCTGCATGACAAGTTTTCTACTGAAAAAAAAAAAAAAAACGTGCTTTGGTTTAGTTTCTGGTGCCTTTTCGATCAGCTTTCCTTTAGCTTTCTCAGGCTCCTTCTTTGTAGGCTGGTTTGCAGCTTTTTCTTAAGTCTGCACTGCTGCAGGTTTCTTTTAGAAGCCTATTGGCTGCTTTCCAATTTTCCAAACATAAATCTGCTTGCCCACAATCCATGGCCTTGAGTTTTTCTTTCGGAATGACGCTTATGACTCTTCCAAATAAAGGCTGTCTGGCCTCTACTGTCTTGGCCAGTTGATACATAAGCAACTTGGCCCAATTGATCTTATGTTTGGTGAGGATTGCGCACATAATTTCTTGTTGGTTAGAAGTGATCTGATCCTTGGAGAATTCCCTGGACATAATCACCTTCCTTACAACGTCTGCAAGCAGCTTGTGTTCCTTGGACATATATTTTTTCATGGTTCATATCCCTTCCTTCTGTCTTTCTTCACTGAGCATTGTGTGCCTCCCATCAGTCACCACAGAGGGTAGTATGGCTCTGGGTCCTTCATTTGAAACTCCAAACTGCTGTTCGAAGTCTTTTGGAGTGATGCTTATCTTCACTTTCTTGTTGGATGTGTATGCGATCCCTTGAAAATCCTCAGTAATCTTGGACTTCTCAATGAAGTCAAGTACTTCGTCGTCATAGATTCTTCTTGTCTTCTCACAGAAATACTTGAGGCCTGCATCTTGAATTAGCTCGAATATTTCTTTCACTTCATCTAATTCATTCTTCAATGTCTCGAAATCAAGAACTACTCCCATCTGCAACTCAACCTTTCTTGTTGGGCTTCATTTTCTTTTAATCTCTACTTATTAATATAAAGTTTCTTTAGTAAAGGTCTACCTAGTAAGATTGTTGCATGAGTTGATGTATCACTAAAGTCATATTCCATTCTCAAGACATAGAAAAGGAAAGGAATGGAAAACACCCACATAATCCTGCCAAGTGAATTATACACAGAGAGGTTATTTCCTGATGTCCTCAGGTGTCGAACCCCTAACCTCGCTATTAGAAGGGAAGCGGCTTACCCCTGAGCGAACTCCATCGAGCCAACCCCGTCAAGTGTAGGGTGTGAGGAAGACACCCTTGTAAGACAGGTAATGTGCGCAGATCTTATCCATTATTTTACGTATAGAGGATATTTTCTGATGGTTATAGATATCGAACCCCTGACCTCGCGGTTAGAAGAAAAACGGCTCATCCCTAAGCCAACTCCGCTTGACATTCTCAATACATAGAAGTCGGTATGAAATACCAACTCATTAACTTGTGCCAAAACGTCTTCTATGACTCCTTTAGGATGAGCAATTAATCTTTCTGCTAATTGAATTACGAATCCCGTAGGTTTCAAAGGTCCCAACTTAAGAGAACCGTAGATCGAACAAGACGTGACATTAATAGACGCACCTATATCTAACTACAACCTGTGATTTGTGAATTTTGTATTGTACATGGGATTGAGAACATCGCTAAATCTTTTTGCTTTTGAGATTTTATATTTTTTGGTGGTATTGTGGAGACATTCTAAACCATCAATACCATTTCATTTCCCTTTAATCACGTCTTAGTGATATAAAGTTTAATTAAAAATTTGGCATATTGAAGAACTTGTCTCATAATATCTAATAATGAAATATTCACTTCTACTTTCTTAAAGATCTCCATTATATCAATATATAAGTCTCTATCATCATATTTCTAGCCAATCTCCTAAGAAATGATGGCTCATGATCAGGAATGCATCTTCTTGTCACTCCATCTGCACAGAATTTAAGCAGAATCGGATCTTCCCACGAGTAGTACTTCGCATCACTTTTAATCTTCTCT
>JAOVYX010006150.1:0-36815 GCA_035668315.1 Drosera spatulata | reverse complement strand
TCCTATTAAAGTGGGTTTACACCAAGGATCAACTTTGAGTCCATACCTTTTCGCCTTAGTAATGGATGATCTCACTATGCATATACAAGATGAAGTACCATGGTGTTTATTTTTCGCTGATAATATTGCTCTGATGGATGATACGAAAGAAGGGATGAATGAAAAACTTGAGACTTGGAGGGAGGCGTTGGAAAGTAAGGGGTTAAGGATTAGTAGAACCAAGACAAAATATATGGAATATGTCTTTAATGAGAATAGTCAAACAAATAGTGAGAATGTATTGTTGGGAGCAGAGTGTCTCCCTAAAACGGATTCTTTCAAATATTTAGGTTCGATGCTACATAAAAATGGAGGTATTGATGCAGATATTGATCATAGGATTAAAACAGGTTGGTTGAAATGGAAAGGCGTTTCAGGGGTGTTATGTAATCCTAAAATACCTACCAAGTTAAAAGAAAAATTTTACAAGACAGCTATTCGACCAGCGATATTGTATGGGTCAAAATATTGGGTAATTAAGTGGCAGCATGTACAGAAGATGAGTGTAAACGAGATGAAATGTTAAGGTGGATGTGTGGACATACAAGAGTAGATAGGATACGAAATGAAGTTGTCAGACAAAAAATGGGTGTGGCTCCAGTAGAAGATAAGATGAGGGAGTCACGATTAAGATGGTATGGTCATGTGAAACGCAGACCAGTCACAAATTCTGTTAGGAGATGTGAAGCTTGCGAGTTAGTACATGTCAAGAGAGGACGATGGAGACGTAAAAAGACCATGAGAGAAACCTTGAAGTATGATATGGTCTATCATAATCTTACAGAAGATGATGTACATGACAGATTGGCATGGCGCCGTCGTATTCATGTAGCCGATCCCACTTGATGGGATAAAGACTTGATTTTTTGTTGTTATTGATTAAGGGTCTATAAGAGGTTACTTCTGTTTTTCGTTTTTTATTTTCGTTTCATTGATTAATGAAACAAAACAGTTTATTTTTATTCATGTTTCTTAAACGGATGAAATAGAAGAAGAAAATAGAAAACCTGCATGGTTTTCTGTTACAAAAAAAGTGATTCTATTTGTAAAGTGGTTTCAGTTTTTGCTGTTGTTTTTGTTTCTATTGCAGGTTTGGTTTTTCATAGTTTTGGACAGTGATACCAAACAACCCCTAAATAAAATGATTTATTTGAAAGGGATCTTGAAACAAGAAATAATAAAACTCAAAACCTTTTATTTTTTCTTTTGGTTTTTGTTTTTGGCTTCCATTTCATACATTTGAAAAACAAAAATCAGTAACACATTTATGTTTCATCAACTAGTGAAACAAAGATATAACACAGAAAACAAAAAGGATACCAAACAAACCCTTAATAATATGTTATCATGATTTCAGCCTGGAGTTCAGGGCATTATAGATCGACAAAGTATAAAGACCATCATATCTATGTATCCAACCCCATTAAATGGGAGAAAGACAGGGGGTCGTTGTTATTCTTGGTTGGGAAATAGCAAGTCTTGAGTCACTTTGTGTCTTGTGTCCCATCTCGTAGTCTGTGCTACATAGGATACATTAGGAGATGTGAACGAATGGAACATTGGATGAGAGAAAAGGACCTTGAAAGAGAATGAACGAAATTATGAATTACGTAACAGTGAGCTTATGGATAGGATAACAAAAACAAAAGGAAGTATCACCGACTTAATGAGATAGCTGATTCTGCTTAGTGGGATAGGCACATGGATCACTATAGTCAACTACACTTGTTACTGCATAAGGAAACAAAATTGCCGTTCTTTTTCTTTACCTCTTTTCTGATCATTCTTTCACCGAAATAGGCTTCCATTTGGTTAACACCTAGTAGAAGGGGTATTTGATGCAGCCTAATTACTGCTACTTAGCTTCTGCAAGATCAATGCTTGATTTTATTCAAACTAATTACTTCAAGATGTTTGAGTATGCAGGGAGCTAAGAATTTCAGAAGCTTTAAGCATGCTGTAAAGAGATTAGAAGAAGCAGCTGTCAGTCGAAGGGGCCCAGAAAGAACACAGCTACTTAGGAGATGGTTGGCTTTACTGAAAGAAATTGAGAAAATATCTGAAAGTTCATCTGAAGATAGCGTGAAAACTCTTGAGCAGCATCTTACTCCTGACGAGGAAAAAGAGACGACAAGGAAGGCATCTCTAGTGAGTACTCACAGTTGAGTCTTGAGCAGTTGTACAGTTTATTTGCTTTAAGACAATACAAATGAACTAGGTTGGTTGTGCTTCTTGTGATTATTTCTTTCATGTTATTACATGGTAGATTCCGTATTACAGGAAAAGTATTTCCATGTTTATACATCAAAGTTGCCTTTATAGTTATAACACGGTCTTTCCTTTCCTCTTTCTAGATTCAAGTATTAAATATCAAAACTTCCTATGGATAGTTTCCCCCCTCTTCCCCTTTTGTAGCCTATCCAATATCTAACTATTTAAGGATGGCAGGTCCTGACCAAACAGTCTCCATTATGCAAGTCTTATTTGTCATATAATTGGTGGGAGGCCAGCTTCTTCCAAATGGTGGTATTAGTGATTCTACCTATTGCAGTGGGCTAATGCCTCATGCACTACCTTATTAATTAGCCATGCTCCTCTTCCTGTATTAGTCCCAAAGACACCAATCTAATTTATTCATATAAGGAAATATTTGTTGCCAAATCTTTTTCTAAAGTAGTTTTTAGATTGGTTGTGTTGATTTGACAGGCTATCCATTTCTGTTTGATAGGTTCTATACTATGACTCCGATGAACAAAGTGAACCAGTGAATTTCCTGGATGTATTTTTACACAGTCAGGCGCTCGAGGGTATTGTGCTGTCAATGGTATGACCAATGAAATTGAGTCTTTGTGCTCTTTCATGTCCCAAAATGAATGCCACTCAGTACTATGGTGCCATCATATGCTACTTTGTAATGAATTATTAACTTTTGAATGCCATCTTTTTTTTTTTCCCTCGATTCCCATCTCTATCGGACTTTGAACTCCACTACTTAGTGCTCGATATGCTTGGGACGCCTGCAGCTTTTTGGAACAAATTAATAAAACTGCAAACATGTTACCAAAAAAGAATATGCGGCTAGCCACATATAGAGATATGAGGCTACGACTGCTTAGACTGGCTCAGGATAAGTGGTATACTATGCACATCACTGCATTCGAGCTCGCAGATCTTGTGATGCATGGTTGATGGCAGCTGACACAGGGGCATGATTGGTCGTACACGTGAGGGGGGCTTGAGAACCACGCGTAACCGGTTTGTCCCGGTCTCGGGTGGCATGTACGAACTCTATTCTCCCCCTTTGAATAGAGCACTGGCCCACCTCATATCACGTGCCAAACTATTATCATATACTCCCTCCGTTCTAGAATAAATGCAACAAATTGATCCGTGTGGGATTTTATGTGTTTTGAATTTTTGCTGTAAATACATTTATGTCCTTGAAGGTTTGTGAGAGGAAGGAGAGAAAATAAAATGCATAGTAGGGTGACTTGGTGTGATATAAAGTAAAAAATAAGAGTGTTTTGGTATTTTTGAACAAAAAAATTTCCAAATAGAATAGTGTTGTAATTATTATGGGACATCCAAAAAAGACAAGTGTTGTATTCTTTGTAGGACGGAGGAAGTATTAAGTGGCAAATAAATGGGGAGGCCGAGATTGAATTTGTGATGCCAATGCCATACTGGTTCTAATATCATATTGAGGAACCAACTCTACCAAAAGTCGGAACCATAATAGAAGACCCATAGATAGATATATAATACTCTCAGTTAGTTTAGACTTTTGGTCAAATTGGTTTCTTAACATTATACTTTAGATCATGTCCTTACTAGTACGTGCACAACTGCGCAAGTCCGCTTCAACATTTTCGTCCCCCGTTCATTTACTCCTTTAATTGGTGGCATTTAGCTGCTATTCAGCAAGTAACTGTGATGATTTTCTTGTTTGATTGTTCGAAAGTATTTTGTATTGGTACTTAAAGCCATATTAAGTTTCAGTACTGTATGGTATCAATTGCTTCATTTTCTGAAGTTATAACGTTATTGGACTCTTCTTTTGCCTCCTCAAGCCAATTATTATTGCGAAATAAGAGTTCTTGTTTAGTTTATATAGCAGCTAATAACATTTCTCTGTCAATCAGATACTTGAGCCACCCAACGATGAAGAGGTCTCGTTACTACTGCAGATGTTTGAGTACGCTCATTCTTTATCTTTTGGCTTGTTTATTTATGAGTATAGATTTTTTGCTGCCTATTTCTATTCGATAACCACACCAGGAGGCATTTATTTGCATTCATATAAAAAAGTTCAGCAGTATTTCGATCTTCCATTTATTTTTGCTAGTGGTGTTTCAAACTATCTTCGAGAATTACATGGATGCAAGAATAGATACCTCTCGTTTTCGATGTCTGAGGATCTTGGATGGTCGCTTTCAGGCTTTGTCTTACTGGTGGTAAAGAAGTCAACAACGCTGTAGTTAGCAGCATACAGGATCTCGCCACTGCTGTTTTGAGCTATGAAGACGAAGTTTTGGTAATCCCAGGAATCAGTTTACTCCTTTTGCTCAATCTATTTTGTTTATACTTTTTCTTGGTCAGTTTTTTTCTCGAAGTTCAAGATACCTAAAAAGAAAGTGTGTTCTACCTTATGCGTGTTTGTGGTTGGATTTCCTATCACTTGAAGATTGTAGAAGTGTTTCTTTTGAAAAGCCAATGGTTCTTCCTGTTATCATCGGTGGATTTTTATCCAGGTTTTACCTGTCTCTGTTGCTTGATTAACTTAGAATGTTATGCTTGGTTTCTTTTTCAGAGTTTGGATATTCTAAGCTTAAACAATAGCATTCTTTTACTAATTTCAGGTAAAGCGGGAGGAACTGCTCCAATTTGCACAAGGTGCCATTTCAGGGCTAAAAGTTAATGCTGATCTGGCAAGGTGGTTAATAAATCTTGGCTCTTTCCACCTAAATTTGTGTTGAGTTCTTTCTTTATTTTCTTTTTCTTTTTCCCTTTTCCCCTTATTTCCAATATAAGTGAGCATTTTATTTCTACGATTAAATTGCCAACTTTATGCTCTGTGGCTTTCTTGTAGACTGCTTTCTTTTTGTACCTCCCAATATGTTCCCTATTGCCGTATGGTATGAATTGATTTTCTATCAATGGATAATTGATTCTGTATCCTTGAAATGATCCAGCATATATGGTTTCTAGAATAGGTTGACTAGTCATTAACTCGGATTTTCTTCGAGGTTTGTCATTCCTGATTAGCTCTAATAATAAGGTCTGGGCAACGTGGTTACTTTGGATGATTAGGGTTACCACTTAAAAATAGGTTCAAGAGAATATCTGTTAGGACCGAAAACAGAAAAACATAAAAGACAATACTATAAGAAAGCGAAACCAAAACCGGAAAAAACAAAACCAAATTGAATTTTCTTTTTTTGGGTTTCTTTCCTCACCCCTATGTCTGTTAGGACCTGGATTCGTAACATATCTCTAGCTCTAAGTGTAGCCTTCCATAGTCATGATCTGTCTGGCTTCCCTTCTACTGACCAGATAGTACACATGGATCCACTTGATCCATAAGCGCTCTTTATTCTAGGCAATATCCCAGACTTGTTTAAACAAGAGGGCTGAGTTCCGCCACTTGATGTGTTTGAAACCCAGGCCACACTTTCTTATACTTGCATATATCATCCCAGGAGACAAGAGCATCCTAGTCCATAGATGGGCTCTGCAAATAGCCTTTATCTCCTCAATAACGATAGCTGGCATGTGAAATATCTGTCCCTAATGCACTTGTACTGAAATTAACTCAACTTTTATGAGTTGAGCTCTGTCCGCTTATGACAATAATATCGTGGACCAGCTTCTGATTCTCTTAGGCATCTTCTCAACGATTGGAGTATGTTCTTTGATACTCGACTGTTTAGCAGCAAGAGATACTCCATGATACTTCTCATGTAGGCAACCAATTTTCATGCCTTCTATCCCAGCAAATTTCTGTTTATCTTCTGATGAGACTCCACATAAAATGTTCAGGCTCTATCAGCATTGTCCTCTATGTTAGTAGCATAGCCAAAGTGATCTAGGCCTTTTCTCTTGTTCCTCTCCTGCTTTTCTTGTTCCTTATTTTTAGTAAAAGGGAACCCATTAACATAGATACTTCTTTAATGCTGCCACCCCAGCTGAAGCTCCTTGTGATTTCTTCTCTCTCCAAATTTAGTAAACGATGTTGGTCAGTGGTCGTTACTAAGACCCTTGAACCCCCTTCAAGGAGCTTGCTATGTCCTGCTGTTTCTGTACTTACCACAAAAGTCATTGTACCAACAGTTATCCAACGAGAAATTATGTTGCTGCATGTAAAATTTCTACAGATGGATTTGTGCAATGCATCCATAAATAGTTGGGGAAAAAAAAGTGCTTGAAACTCGATGTATCTTGCTGCAGAATAAATGCCAAAGCTGCTAATCTAAGGAAAAAGCTCGATGCAATGAGAACTTCACTGAAGCTCTCTGATGAAGTTCCAGGGAAGCCTTCTACGGAGACAACTATTTCGATAGAGGTGACGATGTGATGTGTGTGTGTGTGGACTGTCCTATGCCTATAGCGAGTACTTGTAATTCATATTTTCAATGTTTCACCTCGCCATGGACTTTGATTTTGATGTTTTTATGGTCCTGCTGGATTCCTGTTCTAAAATTACCTGCTGGTTGTCTCTCCTTATTTCCACAGATGTACCTATCTAATTTCTTAGTATATGAGCTAATAGCGCTACAGATTAAGCTGGTGTGCAAGGGCATCAGCTGCATGTAATTAGGTTGAATAACTAGTATTTAGTGACCTGAAAATGCTCTCCTTTCACATATACTGTTTTAAGTAATTACGAGGTGGAAAGAGGTGATTGTGCTAATTGTTTTTACATTGTTGCTTCTACCCCCTCTGTAGCGACCCAACCTATTAAAGGTCTTAGGTCAAGGAATTGCTTTTAGTAACTTACCATCCCAGGGTTCTAGAATAGTAACCTACAGCGGAAGAAAGAGAATGACAATTTTATACAAGCATGCATTAAAAGTATAAGAGTAATTTAAAGTTTACCGCATTCCAGAGAAAAAGATGTTCGAACAGTCTTCCAAAATATTACATCTTTATCAACTTCAACAAGTTAACTTAACAACATGAACTCAAAGGTTCGAGGTGCGATGGCCACATTACTAGCGTTGCTAGCTCTTGCTCGTGTCCTTCTTGAATAAACGTTCATGCTGCTCCACCATCTGATCCATCTGGGGGTAAGGAAGCAAAGGAGGTGAGAACAAATACTCAGTAAGGAACGGGGCCAAGAGAAATTAAGTTGTTTAGATTTCAAGATTATCTAAGAAACAACTCGATTGTCCAAACCTCAAATGAAATTCTGAAAATCTTCAAAATAATTCTTCGTAATTATTGATCATATCTCATTTTTCATTAAGTATACATGCTACCTCATAGTTTTTATCAATTCTACCTTGTTTTCTAAGCCCTCATGTTCATCTGCTTTTGTGTCCGTCTTTAAGTTGTCTTTCATTTGGACTCGGGTATGAATTTGTTGTGTTTAGAGTCATGGGAATATGCACATGAAGGAAAGTGAAAACCAATTTTAACAACACACGGCAAAAGTATTATGAATTAAGTGAGTGGGCAAGCCGTTGTTGCTTCATTTCTTTCCAAGACCAACCTCGGAAGAAGTCAACACCAATTTATTCAAATGTAACTTTGCTGGCTAACAGCTCGTGTACAAACAAGCTGCTTTTGCAAAGGTCTTTATCTTATATATATCCGAAAATCATCGTCTGATAGGCTGATCAACTGTAGTGGTTTGTGGTGCTCGACCTAACATTGTACGAGCCCACACATGGAGTGTGTATGCTCCTAATGACACGATGATATTGGGTTTTCATCTGTTTTCAGAAATAATCTTTATGTGAATTGTGACTCGTGAGTTGTAATATCTCAACGAGGAATTTATCTTGCGGAGTTATAGTTCCACCACCAATTAGTATGTTATAAGGACATGATTTTCTTATTTTTAAAGTCACGACTCAATATCAGGGACATCATTATATTGATCATTACACTTTCTCATGAGGAAGTTTCAAGCCAAAACATCAGAGAAGACGCATGAAATAGTTTTCTTTAAGCCTTAAAAGCTATAAAAACGTACATTTTTGAAAGGTTTTCTGAGATGATGAACGTAGAAACTCCTTACTCATTATCAAGGGAATGTGAGTTTTAGAATACAATACAATCTCTTTACACACGACAACTTTAAGGCAAGATACGAAGATTTTTTACGTTACACGATGTTTTCTCATTCATTTGTAACCTATTTCTTCCCATTGATCCATTACAACTAAAAACCAATGCTACTATCCTAAGAGATAGCCAAAATGAAAATATGATTTTCATTAAAACTAGTAACTTATATACAGTTTTCAACATGAATAACAACTAGTCCATAGATGAAAAAGCACCGACAAACACATGCAAGCCTTGGGCACTACTTGTACTAAGTGAAGTGGTCATTTTCTATCACTTTTCATAACTCTGCAAATTAAGCATTTTTCTTCAAACTTCAGAAACTTATGAGCATAAACCACCATGTTTAGGTCTCAATCTTGAGTCTAACGTGTCCATATAGCACATGCAACCTCATTTCACACATTAGACTTGCTCAAGCATTTTCCATCAAATCATAGTGTTTTCTAGCCTTTTATGTCGAAAATTCATCACATTTATTACAAGATCAGGTTCTTAAGGCTCTAAATAGCAACGAAATACATGGTTATAAACATGAAATGGGTTAACAAAGAGATATGTGGAAGACTACAAGAGCCTTAAAGAAGACATGTATTTTCACCATTTTTCCACAATTGCATGGCATTTCATGCATGCTTTTGAGAGTATTAAAGAGGCCAAGAAATAAGTTTAATCCATTAAACTTCACTTACTTAGTGGGGTTCGAGGTTGCTAAGGGGATGATGGCATAAGGTGGGAAAGGATGGTGAAGTTGAGGACTCCCTTTCTTCCAAGTTGTTGGATCTCTTGCTTGAACTCTTCCCTTGATTTGATTGTGTTTGATTATAGAAAAAGACTTTGTTAAGTGAAAATTCGTAGCTTAGAGTATCAAGGCCAAAAAGTTGAAGAAATGTGTCAAATAGTGAAGATTTTCACCTTTTTCTTCTGCTTAGAACTTGAAGTTGTTTCCCCAAACCTCAATTCAACTTCCCACCTTCAATATGTGCTTTTTCACTTTGTGTTTTTGATATGGTTATGTTACTGAAATTCTGCAGCAAATGATGAATTTTGAGGCTAAAGGGATGGCTTGTTTCTATCTTTTGGAGTTATAGAGAAGTAGTGACTAAGGATTTGTGCATGGGTTGTCTTTATGGGTTACAAGGCTGATTTTGTGGTGTTTTAGGGATGGTTTCAGGTTTTAATTGAAGTAGAAAGGAATATTGGTAGGCTATTAGAGTTTTAGACATGCAAAAGACACATGTCACCTTTCTCCAATCCCTTTACATGCAAAGCAAACCTGAAATCAGGTTTGTTTGTGTGTTTTAAGCAAGTTTTCAGACCTATAGACCTAGCTAATAGGTTCCAAGAGTGCATTAATATTATATGGTTAGTGTTGGTTAAGGTGTTACTAAGGGTTATCCTTTTTGTTTGTCATGATAAGTCATTTACCAAAAGATGATGTAGTTTTAAAAATGTGAATAAAACTTAAGGTATTTAATTTAGGAGTGTTACACCCTCAATCTTTTGTTTAAGAAATTTATAATGGTAGAAGATTTTCAGTCTTGCAGGGCCAGATGAGAAGCATATGGATTGTGGTAATGCTAAAACCTAGTAATTTGAAGTCAGTTTTTAGGTGTTCCTTAGGGATAATTGAAGTGCTCCAATTTAGTCGGAGATCCTAGCATCAGCAGCCTATGGTTGTATAAAAGCTGTTATCTGAAATACTTAGTAATGAATTTCACTAGGTCAAAGTGATTTGCTTATTCTGGATGCGCAACAGACACTCTCAAAAATAGTGGTCATAGTTTCTCCCTGAGAATGTTGCTGTTTAGGTTATGTAGAACTGCAGCCTTTACTGCCTTCAGATTGTGTCTTATCATTAAACTTCCCTTTGCTTTGGCGGTCTGTTTGCAATCGGTTTTTTGTCAACCAAGGAAACTGATGCGACCGTTTTTGGTAACCAAGGTAGCAGCCTAGTCCAAATAGTCTGAATGTAAATGTTTGAGTCAGTGGGATTGCATGCTCTCTTGGTACTGTTACATATTGAGCTGTTGAACTATGTGGTCTGTAACATAAGGGTGGCTATGCTCTTCCAGGCCCTAAAAAAAGCACAAGCACATATCCGTACTTGCTCCAAATTGGAGGAGCTATTGCTGAAGAGAAGGCTGCTACACTATGGGGACACTCCAGAAGTTCATGCTCAGAAGGTATTTGGATCCACTCGTGGTAAATGATTGTCAGTCTCAAAATTGCCTTTGTTATTCAAGATATTATGGAAGGTGTGTAGATCCATTCACAGTACGAGCCCCTTGTGTTGTTTTTATCATCAAATCATCCAAATAATCAAGCCAAATACCCTGAAGTTGTTTGGATTATCTGCCGGTTTTTGTTTTATATTTCAGGTAAACTCTTATATGACAATGTTAGTGAGGCCTTCTTTTGTTGTTTGGCTTTGGTTTTTGAATGCCCTTTGTCTCAAAATCTATCTTGTTCTTGTAGTCTGTACTTTTCTTATAATTTTCGTACACTCTAGGTATGTATACAAATTATGCTGTTGATATTCTTTTTTTAATTGGCCTGAGTTGTAGGTAGATAAGCTGAAAGTGTTATGTGAATCTCTCACCAACTCCTCTGTGAAAGCTGAAAAGCGCATATCTGACACCAGGTACGACATAAATCATTTGAGCAGATATCTGATGCAATGTAGGAGTTAGATTGATAAAAATGGATTATTGCTCTGCATAATGGGCACGCAACATTTCAGCACTGAGGACAAACTAAGTTTATTGGTTGATCCCCTGATCAAATCGAGTTTTGTACTAACCGGCTTCTTTGACGTGGTTTCTGTTATTGTTGCTCCAGTACACAAAAAGAAGTCATTACTTTATATTAATTATTCTCAATACCATGTCAGTCATGTTTTTTATATAAATTAAAAAAAAGCTGTTAGGGTATCTTGTCTCCTACTCCTAGGGTGACTCCAGAAATGCTTCTCGAGTGTCTGTTTGTAATTATTTCAGGGTCTTCATATCATGATACATTGTCAAGAAAGGTATCATGTACCATATGAATTTAACGACTTTGTGATCCTATGTTATTCAGCATTGTTTAGTTTCAATTTAGTGTTGTTATGAAAGATCCACTGCAGAGAAACTTTTTGTTTGATGGGATTATCGCCTAGAAAGTTGTTGTCTATCTTTATTTCTTGGGGAGGATAAGCCATCCACCAATGTCAACTTATATTTTTTATCCCTTGAAATTTGTAGTGGGTCAGAAAATATAGTTGTTGAGAGAGTATGGTAAATTTTTAGAAGCGAGTATGTTTGGGAATCAGTGTTCAGCTCTAGGAAATCTAAAATGATCTCTCTATTCCATGACAAAGAGTATGAAGTGTTGAGCACCACTTCTGCGTTCATTTAACCGCTATTAAAAGGTATGCAGCTGTAGTTGGTGAGCAATTTGCTCTGAAGTTAGAATCTTTAGGATTACTCGATGTAGGTGGTAATATTAAATTACGAATGCAGGATGTATGATGATGCTAGAAAACATTATTTTGGGATAAGATGAGATTCTCTGCTATTGGGTATAACTCATATTCTATAGGAATAGCCAGACATACTATGGAAACACCCCAAATATGATGACCAAGTAGTATAGAAATTAAATAAGCTAGAAAATAAATTAGGTTTAGGTATTAACTTAATTTAATGAAGTCTTAACTGTGGTTAATGGTCATAATCAAACGTTCCCTGCATGGTGGAGCATTCCTCTCTAGATTGACATAGAGATCATATGCGCAGAACAAAGGAATAGCATCATCAATTCTCCAAGAGACAAAAAGTAGATAGTAGGCAGACAAAAACGAGTAAGGGAAGCGATAGGCAGACTGACGGTTGTAGACAGACAGACAACGTGGTCAGTAGGTAGGCCTTCGAGCAGTTTAAAAATTCAAATATGAAGATGATAGCCCAATGGATTGCCACCATGTTATAGTACGCCGTCAAGTGACCAGATATGCAGTGGATGGTGGATCTTTCCATCCACCAGCAATAATAGAAGCACAATTAGGTAAGCCAGACAAAGATCCGTCACTCTAGTACTATGTCAGGAAGTAAGAATTTGGGAGACTGAGATTATTTATTTCTCATGTCTAACTTCTGATAAATGGGACTAGACACAGACATCGTAAAGTTAAATCACAGTTAGGGTTACAAAGTAATCTAGGAAATGCACTTAAGGAAACAAACAAACTACTTTAGGTATTAAAAAAATAGGGAAGTTTTGTTGTATCCATAATTCTCACAGCTAAGAACTATGTTCAGTCTGAAAGTCGATCTCTGTACATGTTGTATCGAAAGAATTGCTTTTACGTAATGATTTACTGGCAACGGTTTACTCTGTTGTGCATGGAGTATTAGCTATTATGTGACCTTTCTGCTCTATTGACTAACAGTGTAATTCTAATTTTGGTAGGTTCCAGAAGGAGGAGGCACTTAAATTTCGTGCATCAAAAGAAAGTGAAGTCAGTGAGATAGAGAAGGTATTTTGTCCCTAAGAAACGGTCATAAGATTTACCTAAGGCATTATGACTGTATTACAGTCTGATAAAAGTGACATAACAACTACCTTATTTTTTGCCATATATTTATGAACTTCAATGCTAATTGACTGCATGCTTTGATGTTATTCTGCCTAAGGGTATTGGGTATTGGGTATTGGGTATTGGGTATTGGGTATTGGGAAACAATCTCCCTATTGGGTTGTCGTGGGTTGAGTTAGGACGCTAGTGAGGTAAACATGCATGCATTTGTTTTCTGTTGAATGTTATTGAGCTGCTTGAGCTTTGATATTCTGATGCAATATTGCAATTCTATAGTTGCCCCAGTATCAACAGCTTTAGACTTTTGAATATATATGGTGCTCGACATTTTGTTACGAAGTTGGTGAAACCATCACCTAGATGGTCAGCGGCTTAGTGATAAGACCCATCATGGACATAGAGGTCCTGAGTTCAGTCGACTGCTGTAGTGTTAGTTTAAATTGTCTACATGGTTTGCAGGCTATCGGGTGCATCCGGGTTTCTCTCAGGAAACCTTTTTTCTTTCAAGGAGTTGTTGAATTTGTGCTCTATACAACACAACTTGTATGATATCAAGCCCTTCACCAGTATCTATAGTGCATGTATACTACTCCCTCCGTCCCATATTAATCGCAATGTTTTTCTATTTGGTCAGTCTCAAAAAAGTATAACTTTTCCTTTTCTGATAACCTTTTAACATAAAAAAAAAATATCAAATCAATTTCATGTGGTACAGTACATCCACTATCTCCTCTCACAAGTGTTACCGTAAATCTCACTATCATCAAAAAAATATTCTTTCTTCATCAAAATCCACACAAATTCAACACTCGTATAATTCCCATGTCGGGTCAAAATATCTCAATAAATATGGGACAGAGGGAGTACATTTTTCTGACATACAGCCCTTGGAAAACCTGGTCAGCTGTGAAAGTATGTTAAATGATACAACCATGGTCAACTTCTTATTGACATAATTCTAGTGAACGTATGCAATAAATTTAGGTTCCTGCACTTTCAGATGGATTATGGTTATGAACACTTAGCCAGTCTTTTTTCTTCTATCATATTCTCATTGAGATTTTTCTATCCAGGAAATAGCATCTGAAATCATTGGGCTTGAACAGCAGAGAGACATTCTTGAAGCTGAACTGAAAAAGGTTCTCGTGATTCCTATGTAGTATGGTTTCATGCCATTTTATTTCTTGCATTTCATGTTGTACGGCATTCTATATTTCTGGTAGTGGTTTTCACTTTTCACTTAAGACATGGATTCTTTCACTTGTATTACTTTCTGGCATTTTTTTAACTAATTTTTTTTTTTATGATAAAAGTTTATTAAATATACTTGAGTAGTCAGTACCCTTAAATTGTTTTTTTTTTTTTTTTTTTTTTTTTTTTGTGTGTCATTCCTTGCATTGTTTGGGTTAGTGTTACTTGGATGAATATAATTATCTGTAAAGCTTAGTACTAACATCCGTCTATAGCCACAGCAGCCAAGGATGATATTTTGCCTTTGTCCTTGGAAAAGTTTGTATTTTGAGAAGTTATATGTTTATAGGTCCTTCTCATCCGGCTGTAGCTCAGTCTCTGATCATTTACTCAAGAATTAAGCATCAGAACATTGAACAGTTTAAAAGTATATAAATAGCCCAAAAGCAATAATTGTCGATGTAGTGTGTTTCGCCAAGTTTATGCATCTGTTAGATTCTCAAATGAAGAAATGATTATCTGTTTTGAAGGCTTTTGCCCCTACCAATCATATGCTCTACTAATGTGCTTCCTTCTTCTTCCATCTTTCCTGACTACATCTGAATTGTGGTATATCTATTGTTTAGGTGAATATCTCCTTGGTTGCTGCTCACAAACGCCTTCAAAATACTAGGGAAGAAAGGGACCAATTTGAAGAAGCTAACAGCCAGATTGTAGCGCACTTGAAAACTAAGGTCTGGGGCTTACCTCAGCTGCCTGTGGAGACCTTTTCGTCACTTGGTTCAAGATATTATCTGTTGTGGTTGTTTGTCTTGTAGGAAGATGAGCTGTCTAAATCAGTTGGATCATGCAGAGTGGAAGCAGATGTTCTGAAAACATGGATTAATTTTCTTGAAGATACTTGGAGTCTGCAATGCTCATATGCTCAGGTGAAAGAGAAAGGAGCCAGGTATGTGGCTATGCTCTGCACACACACACCAATAAAAAAACACCAAAAAGGAAATAAAAGAGGGAGAAGAAAAGAACTTTCTGGATTGACTTTTTATTTATTGGTACTTGCAAGTGATGAATTGGAGACGCATGAGGAATATTTTGTGAAGCTGGCCATCGATCTTCTCTCAGGGTACAAGGTAATCTGTTTTTTGTCAGAACTTGTGATTGAGTGATTTACTGTTTCGTTCTAACATATTAAGTGGTGCCACCAAATTGATGTCTTTTCTTCTGGAGCTTTCTCGTGAATGTTGCTTGGCTGTATTTGCACAGAGAGAGTTGGAACCTTCTATCGACCGCATCAGGATCTTCATGGAAAATTTGAAGGCATTGAATGACGTGTAATGGTTCTTATGATCCAACCCAAAATTATACTTGAAATTTGTCCTGTCCTCTTATTTGAGAAGTTTGTGGTTTTTTGCATTTGTCTTAGACAGGCCCAATATAGAAACTAAGGAAGGAGATGAAAATATGCAATTGTTAAACCCTAGGAAAAACCTGGAGGAGGAATATCTGGAATATGAGGAAAAGGTATCATTCTGTCGCCTGCATTACCTGAACATCATCCTGTCGCTTTTTGATTTATGTAGACTGGTTGAGGTATCACTCACTTCCCTGTATTGATTATGGAAGAACCTGATGAACGGTTAAACCCATGGTTCTCTCTCTACTGGTACAGATTATAGCCACTTTCGGGGTGGTGGACAACTTGAGAGAACAGTTTTACACTCAACAGGGGAAAATTCCCAGGTGATGTCTTTTTGTTTTCTCTTTTGCTTTCCAGTTTCCACTTTTATCTTGTAATGCCATGTCATCACTGAACAGGAAAGTTCAATTTATGTGTTGGACTTCATTGAAGGTGGTGGAGTTTGTCACAGTAATGTACTGCAAGCTCCGGTATAATTGCTGCTCTCCAAGTAGAGAACGTCAAGTTTCTGTGCATCTTTTTGCAGGAATAACGATGCAACGGTCAAGGGATTATTTGATGACATCGAAAACTTGAGGCAAAAGTTTGAAGCTGTAGAGAGACCAATCTTGGAGATGGAATCTCCTACCGTGCCCGTTTTAGTTCCAGTAATTGATAAACTGGTAGAATCTTCATCGGCATCACTCACTCCTGAGGCTAAGGTCTCCGATGTATCCAAGATAGGAAACGAGGAGAAAGAGCAGAAAGAGGAGAGGGAAGAGCATGTTGCGACTAGCGCTGCAAATACGGAAGTGCTTGACCATGAAGCTGAGTTAGCAAAGTTGGAGTCTGAGTTCGGAAAGGTGAGTCCTTCCTATCCAGCAGCGGAGATCAGTGGTTGGGAGTTCGATGAACTTGAGAGAGAGTTGAATTCTGGCGATCCTCCAACAAGTACATAGAGTTGAATTCTGTTGAATTCTGCTCTTCTTCTTCCGGTATATTTCGTGATCTCTGCTTAAAAGGAGGAAAGGAAAATCACCTGTACATTATATGCAGCCATGCTAACTCTCTGGTATTTATGATACTATATCCCAATCAGCGGTATCTTTGTATGGTTGTGACGCTACTTTGACTTATTGTACATTCGCCGACTCTTGAACTTTAGCTTGTAGTTGCGGAACTGGAAAACTGTTGTACACAATGTTGTTTGTACAAGATGAATGGAAATGGATTGCATATATACAAATGCATTGGGTCAGTTATAAAGGTTATTGTACTTTCCTAGCATAATTAGAATGGTGGGCAATATATGTGGTGAAAATGTGAAACTTATATACTCTCTTCGTCCTAATAAATATTACAACAATGTGCAGTGTATTATTCAATATATATTTTGATACGTTATTTTTATATTAAATGATATATTTCGAAAATTTTGTTAACTTAGGATTATAATATTTAAGTTGAATTATCTTTGATATTTTGTGATAAATTTAAAAAAAGTATTGTTTGGTCATCCGCGGATGATTCATATCTCAAACAAAAATTTGTCTGTATCCAAACAATGTGATCTTTATGGAACGGAGGTAATACTTTGATGGAGCACAGGCCTCTCGCAAATTGTAATATGCCGTCCGCCTACCCACCCACCCCCAAAAAAAAGACAATAAAGAACACCCACCCCACGTCCCATCATTAGATTATTTGCAACAGTTTTTCAATCCCTATCATTATAATACAGTGTTACAATGTTTTGTTTTGTTTTTTTTTTTATAGAGATTAAATTTTTTACTTAGTCATCCAACAGATATCTTGTACCAATTTCATATACAAATTTCCATATATTTTTCATAATTGAAGCGAATAAACCTCAATTTATTGTATTGTATACTATAACTACAATTTTTCAATTTTATAATATTATTATTTTAATTTATAGTAAATTACTTGTAACATGTTGACCCAACACAGGAAGTTATACAAGTGTTGAATTTATATGAATTTTAATTTAAAAAATAATATTTTTTAGTGAATTGGAGTTTATTATAACGCTTATGAAAGTAGATAGTGGATGTATTGTAAGATTGATTTGATATTTTTTATATTAAAAAATTATCAAAAAAAATATTATATTTCTATTGAAACGACAAAAAAATATTATATTTCTATTAAAACGACAAAAAAAATATAATAATTAAATTAAATCAAAAAATATCAAAAACTATATTTTTCTATAAATACTGTAGAAATATAGACACGAAAAAATCATTTTTAAAACATACAATTTAAAACACTCTCACTTTCCCACTCCAGCACCCTCCTCCGCCCACCCCTTTCACCAAAGTCTCCGACGTCGCCACCACCTCTCCCCACTTCCTCTCATTCCTATCCCAATCCTGCCACCACCGTCTCGCCCTTCTCCGCCCTCCTCCGTCTCTTCTTCGATGCCAATCATCATCCTCCCCACTGGATTCTTTACGCAACTGGGACGACTCATCAAGGAGAAGGCGAAGAGCGACGTGGAGAAGATCGTCTTGGGGTTCATTAAGACGAGGGAGAATCTGGCCATGGTTGATGGGTTGCTTGAACATGGAGGAGACTGATAGGGTTCTGGATGAATTGGAAGAGGTTGAATTGAAATGGTAGTTTGGGAGTGGAATTAAGGAATGATAGTGAATTGCAAATGTTCAGAGCACTCAACCGTTTTCCCACAATGCTCCCTATCCCAACAATTAACGATTTTTACCAAAAAAAAAAAAAGCTGGTTCAACGGTTTCCTCATCCCTTTCTCTTTCCCCAAACTCCCTATTTTCATTTTCATTTCCCAGTTTCATGGAAGAGAAGAGGTCGTCCCTAAACAGCGGATTGTTTTCCCAAATGGTACGGATAAGGAAATAAAATTCCAAAAGTACTTCTCCCTCAAACAATTTTCACAATCAATGTGTTTGTGATTGGATAGATAGAAGAGACGCAAAGCGTTTTTAGCTCGCTATGAGAAACACACTCCAAACCCACATAGGCCAGAATGAAACCCACACTGCTCTCTCCTCATAAATGCACACCTCCCCTTCACCTTCTTTTAACAATTTTAAAGATTAATTTCAAAAAAAATTCTACAGTTTAAAATTTTAGCTTAAATTTTTTGTAGGAACTATCCGACAAAATCTTGGGCGGCGACATTCTAGTCAATCTTTGGTGAAGGTCCTATGATGAACCCGCTAAATTCCTACGAAGCTCCG
The DNA here is from genome assembly GCA_035668315.1 of Drosera spatulata. Lineage (NCBI taxonomy): Eukaryota > Viridiplantae > Streptophyta > Magnoliopsida > Caryophyllales > Droseraceae > Drosera > Drosera spatulata. The sequence goes on along the minus strand of JAOVYX010006150.1, from coordinate 18,079 downwards.
ACGAACTTCGGACAAAGCGTCGACGAAGTTTAGAAGGTCTTTTAAGACAATCCTTAACCTTAAATTCGTAGAATTAAATAAAATAAAAGTTTAGCTAGAAATTTAGTTAAAACTTAGAAACTAATGTTATAAATTACTTTTGAATTGAGTTATAAATTAGTTTGAAATTTGTGGAAATTAATAATAAAGTTATAAATTTGAAAATTAGTTTATTCACATTTAGAAAATGTTATAAATTAACAAATTCCGTAAGAGTAGTTAAAATTATGAATTTAGCTCCCTCAATCTGTGTATAATTTGTTTAATACTTAAAATAAGTTTATTTAAATTTATAATCATTAAATAATTAAGGAAAATTAGTTGAGATCTACTTTGTAAATGAAAAAAAAAATTGTGTTTCAACTTAGGAAATCCTTATCATCAATGTGTAATTAGTTTCTGTAGTATTTGAAATTTGTTTAATTAGTGTATTTGAAAGTAGTTCCTCTTTATAGAATTCAATTTAAGAAAAGGCAAAACTTAGTGTGTTTCAACCTAGGAAATATTTACAATCATCGTGTGTGATTAGTTTCTATTATATTTGAATTCTGTTTAGTTAGTGTATTTGAAAGTAGAATTCTATAAAGTAACTCCTCTTTACCGAATTCAATTTAGGAAAAGGCAAAAAATAGTGTGTTTCAACGTAAGAAATCCTTACAATCACCGTGTGTGATTAGTTTCTGTAATATTTGAAATTTATTTAATTAGTGTACTTGAAAGTAGTTCCTCTTTACAGAATTCACCTTAGAAAATGCAAAAATAAAATAAAATTAGTGTGTTTTAACCTATGAAGTCCTTACAAGCTTTGAGTAATTAGTTTCTATAATATTTGAAATCTGTATAATTAGTTCTTGCGACATTAGGTTCGTCTTTACAGAATTCAACTTAGGAAATGCAAAAAATTAGTGTGTTTCAACCTAGGAAATCCTTATATTAATCAATGTGTAATTAGTTTTTGTAATATTTGGAATTTGTTTAATTAGTTCATATGACATTAGGTAAATTTGAATAATCATCAGATAATTCTTAGTTAAACATTTCAATGCTTTTTGCATTGAATCTCCTGAATATAATTATTTGCAATCTTGAATCCGTCTATTTTGAACACTATATAGATATGACATTTCAACAATTGTCAATCCTATATTATTGGGATACTCCTTGTTCGAAAGTCGACAATGACTATAAGTTTCGGGGAGGATCGAAACTTATAGAACTACAATCACGGCGGGGGTCTGAGGAATTATGCTATAGCCATATTGATGAATCCGGTAGGGGTTGGGAACCATCTGAAATCAAGATCTGGGTGAAATGTCCTCAAACATCGATATCATCACGAATGTTACTGATCAAGGATGATGCGATTCTGCAAACACCATTCCAGATACTTATGAACGCCGAATGTCATTTTGCGGAGTGGTATGTGAAACATGATGTTTCAGTAGTTCCAGTACAAACAACTTTGACTAGACCGTCTCAACTGGCACTTGACGAGGAAGAGGATCCTTTTGCTGTTGATCTTTCTATCGTCCCTGATCGTGTTGTCTCAGAAGCTACGAATTGGCTCCTGCTCACCGTCAATGATTGTTTGCTAAACTTTGATGATGGAGTCAACGAGTCAGACGATGATGAAAGCGGAGACGAAGCCGATAAGGATGGAGCTAATGTTGCTGAAGACTCCCAAGAAGAGGTAGATGACGAAGCCGGTGAAGATGCAGTGGCTAAGCCTGGTGATGGCGATGGGGATGATGACGATGATGATGCAGAAGGTGCTCACGACCATACTGGGCCCATTGTTGCTGTTCCTAACCTAGATTGGAGTCACCGTATTTCTATGTTCATCGATGTGAGTTAGATACCATAAGCAGTCAACAATCTTCATGAATCGAGCCATTCCATTTCTCATTCCGACCTTCGTGTCGGCAAGGACTTTGATTGCATGGAGAATAGCTACCATCATATATCTGATTGTATGATTCTTAAGGGAGTAGAGTTCTATGCGGTGCCATCAAGTAAAGTGCTGCTTGTTGTGAGCAACAAACAATGGACGTCGGAGGATCCAAACAATTGCAAATGGCATCTCAGATTCATGAAACAGAAAGACGACAATAGATATGTGTGACACTGATGTGTATGTAAACATACATTGTTTTCTTAATATTAGTTACGTATTTTTGTTTGTTTTAGTCTCAGTTTGAGTTATTTTAGTTCTTTTTATTGTTTTAGTCTCATATTTCGTGTTTTTCTTGCAGGAGTGAAGAGTTTAGAGTATTTCTGGTTGTGAGCTGTGTGAAAGGAGAATTGAAGCTTATTTTCTGAATTTCTGTTTGATAGTGAATGAGCTCAGACGGATCTATTGCTTGTAAGAGCTTAAAAATCGAAGTATGCAAGTTTTTGATTGAGCACGGTCGTGCTTGTTGAGCACAAGCCGTGCAACATGCTTTTAGGTGTTCCCTTAGCACGGGCTGAAGAAGCCTGAGCACGGGCCGTGTGCCATGGACACGGGATGTGCCACCCACGCACGGGCTGTGCGCCCTATGAAAGTTGCACAATCTTATCTTGTTATTTGATGGGATTTCGATTATTTTTCATTTCCTATATATACCCGCTCCCAAAGATCGAAAAGCATCATCGTTTTATCAGGGTTTTTCATTAGACGAGGCCAGGACGACAATGAAATGGTCTTCTCTTGACGCCTCTGACAAGAGGTTGATCTCAGACGGTTCATATCTATGCTTTATTGGGTAATCATCATTACGGAGTTGTAATCGGCTGATTGTAAACCATGTATCATTAGTTGTTGGTTTAATGCTCTATCCCTAGTTGTGTTGTAATTACTCATTTCAATTGTATATTGGATTTGTTGTTTACATTCATGACTATGGTAGCGTAAAACCTTAGTACGATGCAATATTTTGATCTCTTTCATGGATTCTTATGAGACGTGATCGATATAACATTAAGCTATGAGTTATACGAAGCTCACCCTCGAGTCGGGGTTGTTGTGAGTTCGTTTGCCTTGGTTTGCCTTGCTCGGAGTAGCTTGGCTTCCACGTCCTCGGATAAGTTGAGCTTGCACCTCTGCCTTCTCGCCTCTTCTCCTTCTCCTCACGACCCACCTAGCCTACCTCGCTTGCTGCCGGTGTCCCTTGGAGCTTGATTCCGTTGCCAAACAAGAGAAACCAAAAGCAACAAGAAAATATGGAAAGGAAGAAGAAAGTGAGGAGACCGTGAGAGAGTGTGTGAGGGATTGAGAGCAGAGTGAGGCAGAGGAATGATCCGAGAGAGTGATACAGCTGCGGATTGAGGGGTGGGTTTGGTGGTTGTCGTGGTGGCGTCCGCGATGATGTCTTCGGTGGTTGTAGTGGTGCACTGAAGAATAAACAAGAGAAAGGAGCTGTTGGAAAGAAGAAAAGTGGAGGGAAGTGGGTAATTTTAAAAAAAAACATCCCGTTTCGTTTAATCGCAGGACCAGTTAATCCCACATCTCCCACAATCTTCACTCAAATTTTACCATCACGCTCGAAAAATCACGTCATTAATTAACATATAATTTCAAATTTTTCCGCGACAAAAAGTTATCCCAACTTTGTCACAAGTTTTAATGTTATGAACATAACGTTACGTCTCAAAACTTTGAAACGAGATTCGTTTCTTACTTTTAATTTATTACAAGGAGAAAACGCATATTTTCGTTACGTTTATTAATTTTCGAACTATTATTTGATTATAATTTTTATATTTATTTAATCTCAATTTTCTGGGGTTTTACAGTAGTATTCCCGGATGTGCAAGAAAATTTTAAATCTAATTCTGGATTTTTTCAAAATCTACTATCTTTTCATGACCTTCCGGGTGAAGACCCACATAGCTACTTAAATGAGTTTAGGGTAATATGTACTAATATGAGACCAGACGGAGTGAATGATGAAATAATTAACCTTACAGCTTTTTCATTTAGCGTTCAAGATGTTGCAAAAAATTAGCTCAAGCTATCCAAATCATCAATTTTATGAGACTTTCTTGATTCGGTATTTTTATCAAGGTCTTTCTGAAACGCAACATCTAGAAAAAATGTCACCTTCTTTGTTTGCTACTCTTGATCCTGGTCCTCTTTTGTCGACCAATGTAAAAATACAACTTGCAAATGGACATGTACTTCTTCTTGAAAGTTTAGTTGAGGATGTGTTGGTCAAGGTGGATAAATTGGCTTTAAGAGTTGATTCTTATGTTTTGAAAATGGAAGAAAATTCTATTGATTCATCAAAGTCATCATCTATCCTTTTGGGTAGACCCTTTTTGCGCACAAGTAAATCTATTATTGAGGTTGATAAGGGTACCCTCAGTATCAAAAGTGGAAATGAAGAATTTTGCTTTAATGTTTTTGATGATGAAAAGACGAGTCAATAGAAACTTGTTATAAGGTGTTAACTCTTGAGGAGGAAGTTTTTGATAATCTTGACGACATGAAATCAGTTTTGGACTTTCTTGAGTTTCATTGGAATGATATTTCTGTTATCCATCACAATGCTTCAATACATTATATGAAAAATGATTTAGTTACAGAGGTAATTGACGTTGTAGTGAATGAAGAAAGAAGTTCCATAATTGATTCTAACATCGAGAGAGTAGAACAATTGGTTGTGATTGAAGAAGAGAATGTTGATTGTTATAAATTGCAAGTCATTGTTAACAAAGAAATTCAAGAAAAAGAAGTGCTTCCAATTGTTAAGTTCTTTCAGAAAAGAAATCATCGAATGAACAAATAGAAGATAAATGGTAACATTTGTTATCAAGCTATCACTGTGTTTAAGCCTTTTTCCTTTTCTTGTGTTTCGAGGTACAATTTGAGAAGACAGCGGATGAAAAATATATTGATTAAGAAGGAAATTAGTGAGAATGCAAAAGCCTGGAAACGTCAAAAGGGAGTTCTTCAAATTTGGATTCCCCATTCAAGTCTTTCTCAATCCTTTGATAAGATTCAATCTTGAAGTGATATGCATGGTCAGCTGACGACGTTAAACATAACGCTTCTTGGGAGGCAACCCATGTGTTTTTAATTTCAATTTTTGTATGAGAAATGAGGAGTAAAACTAAAGAGAAAAACCAGAATGTTTGCAAATTTAAGGTCTTATTGGATGAAAAATACGCATGAAAGATTACAAATATTCAATTTTAAGTTTGAAATAGGAAAAACTGGGTATCCTGAAAATGCATCACGCAAGGATATTTTTGTATATGGGATAAATCTATCGATGCAAATAAATTATTGATGAATCAATACTACCAAATTTGGATAAATAATGGATTGAACGAGACGTATCGTAGACGAAACGAGGTATTTTTCCCACATACTCATCTCCACTCTCTCCCGCGCACTCTCCCTCACTTTTCTTCCACTCTCCCCACACTCACTCAACCACCACCACTTCCACCATTTTCCTCCCATCACTTCCTGCCTGCCACCACCAGTAGCCTCCACCAGACACCATCACCGCAGTAGCCACCATCTCCATCCACTGCGTCGCTTAACATCATCATCATCCTCTTCATCTCATCACCACTTCTTCACTGCTATCATCTTAATCATCATCACGATGCCAACATGAGCGAGGGGCAGCAGTAGCCTGAGGAGAGGATCAACGACAACAGCGACGATAGTGACAGGAAAGGCAGCAGTAGCAACAAGCCGAGGAAAATCAAACACGAATCGAGGTAACCTCACTCGTCCGAGATGCCTCTTTTATTCAATCACTAGCGTCCTTTGTATCCATGCGTGTTTTGGGATATGTTTTTACTGTGTTGATATGTTTGCAATGGATTGTATGCGTTTTGATGATAATTGGAGGATCCGTGAACATCGGACATGAGTTTTCTGCAGATTCTGGGCTGTAGGTACGTCGCGCCCGCGACGAGGAAAAATCTAGTCTTTTGGCCAGACAGGACCGTCACGCCCGCGACCACCATGAGTCACGACCGCGGCATGTCGCGGTTGGGATAGGGACAATCATGGCCGCGACGGCCTCCTGACCTCCGGACGGCTCCTCTGATTGATCATTATCACCCTTCCTCTCTTCATCCTCCTCCTCTGATTCATCATCTTGGCTCTCTTCATCATTGTTCTCTTTATCATCCTTTTCTAATTCATCGTCATTCCTCTTTCACTTCCTCTGATTCCTTTTCATCATCCCTTTTCTCTATCAACAGGGGTGAAAGTTATGGTAACCTACAAAAAAGGAAGCAATTAAAATATCTAAATATGTAGTTCACAAAGAAAAAAAAAAAGCAAATTTCATAGAGAACAATGATGTAGTTCATATATACAAAATACACAGTTCACCCAGGAAAAAGAACACACAGTTAATTTATGCAAATAACAGTTCAAAAATAGAACAAAAGACAGTGCAAAGCTATGTATTATACCTATTGTGGTATAGGTGTTCTGCTCAGCAACTTTTCCGTCTCATCGCTGCTCGAGTACAATTCCACAATTTCATGTGTCTTGACTAAAGATAGCAACTCCAACATGGCTTGTGCCAGGACGGAGCATTTTTGTCAAGCCAACGGAACATCCTACGAATGCAAACATGCTCCGTTAGTCTCAAAATAATCCCCTCAAGATGCTCGTACACCTACACCAACAATTACAATTGATAAATAAAATGAGAAAACATTTATAACTTATTCATAACAGATTAAGTGAAAAAATAACAATGACATACTAACAAGACAAATGCGCAACCCTCGACAAATGGAGTTTTTAGGGAAGTTTCATCTCGTCCTTCTTTTTCTTTGATGGCAAGGAGGTCTTCATTGATTTCCACTTGAATATGTCATCAACACGGGATCTGTAGATAGCTGCGCCCTAAGCCAATTCTCTCATACACTTCAAATCACCCACATACGAGAACAAGAAGTACAGAGTGTACAACGTTGTCTTAAAGAATAAAACACAATTACACACAAATAAAACGAAGACCTTCACAAAATCAAGAGCTGACCCTTTATCCTTCAACGCTCCCAACTCGAACAACTTCACCCTAAGGTTTGATCTTATAGCATTTTTCTTGACACTACCGAACAACCTAGTGAACGTATCACTCGGAACCCGACAGTTGGATTCAACGTTCACTCCAAAAGAACGTCACCCAACGATCATAGAAATATGTTCCTTCGTCATAGGAACAAATATATTTTCTACACCCATTCTCATTACGAATGATTATACATATATTTTTATCAAGAATCGCTTTCAACCTAGAAGTACTAATTAGCAACTTCAGGGTGCGAAGAAAATGAAGAAAGGGGGTTTTGCTTAGCTTGGAAGAGCATTGATTCGAAATAACCATATTCAAATTCTCCATTTACACGCTAAAATAAGAAACGGAGCATCATGTTTTAAGAAAGCCTGTCTAGGATCGGTTTTCGACTTAGGGGCTTTCTTTGTCGTATTTTTTATCGATGCACTGCAAAAATCAAACCCAAAGAAAACAACGCGTAACAGAAATGAATCTGAGCTACTTAACATGCAAAATAAATTTAATGAAACAACATGATGATCGAATTCAACATGCAATAAAAATATACCTAGTGGAGATTTTGCTTGGGTTCTTCGCCGGTGCATTCTTCTTCTCATTCCTCGCACGAGTACGCACCTTCCTTCACTGGACATTGTCGTTGGATTCAAATGACCCTTCACTTGGTCTCTTCGTACGAGCCATTGGATTGAAACAAAGTTTCGGATTTGAAAGGAATTGGAGAAAGCATGATCGAATTGGATGAATTGAGAGATGATAATGGTAGAATCATGGTCGAATTGTATGAATGGGGTGGTGAATTGATTGAAATCGTGGTATGATTTCGTTGAATTGGATGAGGTGAGCAAACTTTTTTTTTTTTTTTTTCTGAAATGGTGAAATGATTGAGTGGAAATGGGAGGATGGGTTAGGTTGGGTTACAAAATAACTGAGTAAAGTTATCATTTTAGGTGAAAAGGAACCAAAACAGAAATTAAAATTCAAATGGATATTAGGATACAACTTGAAAGATTTTGGATATCAAAGTGTGAAATAAAAGTCCATTAAGGATTTTTAATTAGTTCTTTCTTAAAATAATTGCTCCTAAGAAACCAAAAATGAAATTATCCCCCAAGAATATCAACTTTCAATGCAAAAAGGAAATATGTGTCTTGAAACATCATATATAAAATAGTGATCCAAGAGATTTAAGCATATAAAATGAATGATCAAGATTAAAACTGAATAATTTAATTTTAATCATTCATTTTAATTATTTGAATCTTAATCGTTGTTTCATAGGTTGATACGTGAGTACACATAATCTCCAACTTCAATAGTATCTCTAGAGCAAAAACGTCAACACTGCCAAAACTTGATCTGAATCTTCTCCTGCTCACCTCCACCCACCTGTCCTCTCTCCTCACAGAATCCTCAATTCCTCGTCAGTCGTCACTATAACAGCAAGGCAGCAACCATGTTCACCTTCTCCTCAAACCCCTCCCCGAAACCAGCACTCTTCTCCCTCATCTTTCTCCTCTCTCTCCTCTCCACCTCCTTCTCTTCCCTCGATTCTTCCCTCACATACATATGGCCACTCCCATCATACCACACCTCCGGCGCCGACACCTTCACGGTCGACCCCTACCTCTTTCTCTCCTTCGCCGGCGACTCCGAAATCGTCACCGAAGCATTCGAGCGATACAGATCGATCATCTTTAAGCACGTCCCCAAGGTGTCTGGGTTGAGAAGGTTTTTGACGGGGATGTTGTTGGAGTACGATATCAGCGTGGTCGAAATCGTAGTTGATAATGATGAGGAAGACGTGAGTGATAATTTCAAGCGTTTGATCGCCGAATTTTCGACTTTAAGAGATGAATTTTGATGGATAGATGATTGAGGACTTTGGTTGGTTCTGTTGGCAGCTTAAACTTGGGGTTGATGAGAGTTATACGTTGGCGGTTGAGAAGAAAGGTGCTGGTTCGATCGTTGGAGCGGCGAGGATTAAGGTAATTTGGTGGTAAATGTTGCGTGCTTGGATTGGATTCTATTTTATGATGTTGGGCGCACCTTTGCTTGTGGATTTTGTTGGTGTGTATTCTGTTGTTCTTGTTTGTGCTGTTGATCAACGTGGCTTATGTTGGTTGTCCTGTTGATTCTGCAGGCAACTACAGTATATGGTGCATTGCGTGGTTTAGAGGTATGGGTTGATATTTGTTGTCTACTAGTATCACTTTCCTTGTACTTTGTTTGGGCCTCTTCTTATGTTTCTCTTACGAATTTACGTAGAGTAACTGATGCAGCGAATATTGCAATCCAAAAACCGATCAGCTACGTACAAAAACTGCAACGACAACATTTTAAGTGGGAAAACCCTTAAGGGTAAGAAAACCCCATGGAGAACAAATCACTAATCAATTGTAGAACTACAATATGCTTTATCTCTCCCTAATTTACTCTATCTCATCTTGTGTCTTAGAGAGTTGTTGTCTTAAAGATATCTTAGTGAAAAGATATCCTAATTCCTAATCATATCAAAGAATATGTGAACTTTGATAAAATCTCAAGCAAATCTTCAACAATCTCCGTCTTGATTCGAGATCTTGAACACATAAGTCAACTAGATTGTGTAGTCATCTTGTACCCCGCATGCGCAAGTACCTTGCACTCGATTCTTTGTGGTAAAGGCGCTCTACCGCGAACTCTTCATTGAGATGCTGAGGCTTTGGAGATAAGGCTCACCATCTCCGCTTTTGTGTGATAGCTCCATGAAGACTAAGTGGATCTTCGTTATCAATATGTGAACCCCCTGATACCGTGCCATTAAACATTTCTCGGCTTCTTGACACTCCAAGATTGGTTTCTGTTTCGAATCTTGTACAACCATCTTTGAAGCTCAGCCTCCACAACTGACAAACTGTGTTCCTAATCAACGTAAATCGATTGTCCATCTTCTGAGGCTTCATCGCGGTGGTGGCATTTTTACATATCTTCATCACTCCACTCTTCGCCGACATTCTGCAACATTTGGAATCAAATTGACCAAGTGAGAGTAGACTTGAACTCAATCTAAGAGTAAAACTAGCATTTCCCAAAGTTCGTACAATTGCAGCAACCATCTTGATCATAACTGTACTAACTCCAAGAACCTGACAACTGACAAGTCTTACCATTGCCTAACTGTGTAGAACCTCCATTAATGGGCAGAAACTTGTGAAAAAGATCTGTGCTCCGACAAACGTGGAAAGAACAATCCAAATCAACTAGCCATTCGAAATCATTACATTTTCCTATTGGACAATCTTTTTCGGAGTACGATGATCCTAAGCTCTCTATTGATGTCGCCTACTCCTTCTGTTTTGCTCGCAGAATACAAATTTTTTTCTCTGTTCTTGTTTTCTGGACACTGACCCGTGTAGTACCTCATCCTGTGGCTTGATCTCGCACTTTGTAGCATTCACCATTTTCTCACCTGTGGAACTCGAAACAATACTGAAAAGTTTCAATCTTTATTTAAGGATTTGATTTTTAACCCGAAAGTCAAATCTTTGTCCCTAAAATTCAGGCTTTTCTCTATGTGACGTAAGCTCGAACTTTGATACCACTTGTTACGAATTTACGTTGTGAAACTGATGCAGCGAACACTGGAATCTAGCACCCGATCAGCCACAAACAAGAGCTGTAACGATAACAAATGAGGTTTTACGTGGGAAAACTTGCAAGGGTAAGAAAACCCAACGAAGAAGAAACCACTAATCAACCATAGGATTATATGTTGTCTCTCCGTAACTCACCAAGTCTCTGCATTTCGCTCAAACTGTAGAGGAAAAGTAGTCTCGAAAACATTCTACAAAACCTCCATCAAGGCCCTATTTATAGAGATATGGTAACATAAGGATATCTGCCTTATTAAGATATATACTGAAGATTAATTACTACATATCAAAAAATATCTAAATCTGAAGAAAATCTCAAGCAATCTTCACAAGTTTCGGATGAAGAACTCTTTTTGTATGGCTGATGTACGTCCCATGGATGGACGACATTGTTGAGTAGATATTGAATCTGTTGTATAGTGATTATGAAGTTAACAGATAGATATTGGTCGATTCACTTTGTAGAATGCGTGGATCGTAGGAACCTTAATCCTGTTCTTAGGTACCAATCAGCACAATGCTTTACTGTTTAATAACTAATAGCAACTTTAAGCTATCACCAGTGTCAATTTTCAATGCATGTTTGAACATATGAGGACAATGCTGGTGAGATTTTAATTGCTGCCATGTATAACTCAAGCATAAAGAGGTGGCTGCCAATGAGTAATATTCTTGCTCATTATGGTGTCATTATATCAATCCATGAACTTCTAAGTGTTATTTTTGTGTATAACTTTGGTTCATGAATGTAAAACTGGTGCCACAACATGCAGTCTTTTCATAATAAGATTACGGTTGACTTCAGGAGCTTATCATTTTCCCATTTTCTTCCTTCTATGTAATTTGAATGCAGACGTTCAGCCAGCTATGTGTGTTTGATTTTGGATCTAAATCTATACAAATACCCCAAGCTCCATGGAACATACAAGATGAACCTAGATTTATGTATCGTGGGCTTCTTGTTGGTTAGCATTTCCTGCTTCTTTCTCAAATGAAATATCATTGTTCTTGTGGTGCTTGCATAACATGGTTATAGCTTCTATTTGCAGACACCTCGAGGCATTATATACCCGTAGATGTACTGAAACATATTATTGAGTCCATGTCTTATGCTAAACTGGTGAGTTCACTCGTCATGTCCTCTCAGTTCTTTCGCCTGAAAATCACTTTGCATGAAGCTCTAATTTTAAGTAGTACTCAGTTTTCATTGGTTTCTTGTAATCCTGATGTTGTGATCTCATTCAATAGAATGTCCTTCATTGGCATATCATCGATGAGGAGTCTTTCCCTTTAGAGGTGCCCACATATCCATATCTCTGGGAAGGTGCATACTCAAAGTGGGAGCGGTACACTGTGGAGGACGCTAAGGATATTGTAAAGTAAGATGCCTCCATCCTTCCTTAGCATCCTAATTCTCTGTAAAATATGAATGGATTTGTGAAGGATGGATTCTTTAAGGTCAGTATTCTTGCAGTATAAAGATGTAGTTGATAGTTGTACGATTTTTAAGTTTCAATCTAATACCTACTTGTTTTATATGTCAACTACTGTTGATGATTCTTGTTACTTTGACAAATGACAATCATAGAAGTACTCTGATAGCATAAAGCTAATGTTATTTTTTCGGTGACTTTTTGCAATTTTACCCAAAATGTGATATGATCAGTTTTCAGAATCCTGTTACTCGAAGTTGAGATTTCCTTCAGAAGTAGTTCAGTTTCTTAGAAAGTCCCTTTTGAGGTAAAAATGAAAAGGCATTAAAGAAGTCACAACTTTGGATTATGTACCTGTGGATCTGGGGAAAAAACAAGAACTCCTCGTGAAATATTATTTAACCTGAATTGCAATTTGTGGTTCTGGAGATAATATGTTGTGTTTGAGCATTACGCCATTTTCTTTCAGTATGTTGGATTTGTGCATTTCCCAATATATATTTCTGAAATTTTTCCCCTTTCTTTTCCTTGACTTCTATTTGGATTCGTGAAGCTTTGCCAAGATGAGAGGTATGCTTCTATATTTCTCTTTCCGAAGCCTCTATCTCTTGCTACTACTTGCATTCTGCTCTCTAGTTGAGTTATCTTCTACTATGCTTATTTGATGGTGAAATTTACTGCTTTACCTTTATAGAGCTTGAGGATAATCCTCAAATATGCTAAACTCCTATACCTTAAGTCCACGTACATTCCCTGATACAGGTGTCCATGTCATGGCTGAGGTGGACGTACCAGGTCATGCTGAATCATGGTATGTAGTATCCTGATGAATTCTTTCTGTCGTTATTTCACTAATGGGTTATTGTGAGAAAGTAGATGTCATGCTGAGTCTTTGTATCGTATTCTTGTTCACCAGCTTGTTCTAGGGGCCTCTTGTTAACTTTGTTGAAATCTTCTTTTCCTTCGTTTTACCATGAAATTGTATGTCTCAATTCTCAACTAGACCCAGCTCTACTTATCTGGTTTGGAAGACTCTTGGTTTGTTTTTTTTTCCCCCTTTGGTGGGTGGGGTGGGGGTGGGGTGTTGTTGAGGGGTTGTTGAAGATCTGTGTTCCTCGCACTCATTCCTTGTGAAAAAAACGAAAAGAAAAAATCGAACCTGTGGCTAAGAACTTTGGTAGGAAATAGGTCTTACTTGTATAGCTTTAAATCCATGATATTTACTGTAATGAGCTTCACTTATAAGCTTATTGTTATTAATTTTCTCTGATGGCAAATGACCCGTCAAACATGAGAAATAATTTTCGTTATGGCCGGGAAGACTGTTAACAACAAGAATTCCATTAACAGCCAATTGCGGCAAGCCAATATATCAAGTAGACACTTCTCAGGGTGAACAAGTAATGGAGTTTCAAAACAAAGCTTCTTATTTAAATGCTACTCCCTCTGTCGCATATTATAGGCAACACTTTCAATCATTATATTATTTAACGTATTTTGAGAAGTTTTGTTTTTCGTTTTAACGATGTGCAAAAATTATGCCACATATATAGAATAAAAGTACACAACTTAAACTATCAAGTATTTGACGAGAATTTTATCAAAAATGATGTTTGATCGTCCCACGACACAAGTTAAAGTTTACCTCGACAAGTGTGATTTTCAAACTATTGCCTATAATATGGTACGGAGGGAGTAATACTTTAAAATCAGGGTCAACCCGTTTTGTGTTTGGTTCAATTGGCATACATAGCAATATGAAGCGATCAAGTGAAAGGATTAACGTGATGTTATTGTTCCTTGAACTGTTCTTAAGGAAATCATTGATTCCTTGTTGTGTAAGAGGCAAAAGCAGGAGACAAATTTTGATTGACTATAATGACCAGATGCCATAGCTTGTTAACTCACTTCAATCAAAACCCTTTATGTTGCTTTTGAATTGATGTATAAAACAAATGTGTTTGGGTACTCATTCCGGGCGGAACGGACTATTCCACCTCGAATAGGATTCCTCCCAAAATGAGAATTTTCATTCCGGGTTTCGAATAGGATTCATTTTTTTCCGAAAAAGAAAAAGAAAAAGAAACAAACCACATCCTCAAGAATTCCATTCCAACATAAACTACTAAACAAACATCAAGGAATGGAATAGCTTATTCCATTACAACCCCATTTCCAAACAACCGCTTATCCATTCTTTCTAACATCATTCCATCAATCAACTGCATCATTAATGTTATTCTTGCTCGCATGGTGTAGGAAATATTATTAATTTTAGGTTGCCACAACAATGAGGACATTTCATATATATGAAGACTCCTCATTGTCATCGGTAGCCTTTGCCTATAAACCAACTTTGTATGTCCCATTTTCTGTGGTAATCAAGTTTAGAATTTTTTTTCCGTGATTTTGGTAACTGGTTTTATACGTAAGAAAGAGGCAAGAAAACAGAGCTATTGTGTTTATCTTCTCAGAGTACTCGTATCCATCCTTACCCTTTGGAAACCATTGCAGGGGCGTTGGATATCCGGATCTTTGGCCTTCTTCTTCTTGTAGGGAGCCTTTGGATGTTTCAAAGAACTTCACCTTTGATGTGGTTTCAGGAATTTTGGCAGGTCAGAGATATTTAATGTTTGTAGGGTTTCTTATACTGGCAAGTTGTGTTAGATAGACTTTTTGTTCCCAATGCTGAACAGGGTCATCTGTGAGGACTGAGGAGAGTCCTTTCCCTATGCCTCTTGAGAAAAACCACAATGATTATTACCTTTTAGTTTTTGGTTTGTCCTAGTGTTCTTGGAGGGAACTTAAGAAATGATTTAGAAATTATAAACACTATTGTAGCATTATCATACTGGGTATATCTATCTTAGTGTGAATTTTATTGTTAGTTTGAATGGAAGGAAAAAGTTTCAAGTGGCTCATCTCCTGAAGTTATTTATGGAGTGTGGGAGCTCCTATGAGCCTCCCAGTGTTGTGAAAAACGGATTAATCAGTGATTAATCGTCCGATTAATAGTTTTCAGATGAATGACGAGTAAAATTTGTGAAATCACTCGAATTAAGCTATCACTTGATTAATCGAGTGAGTAAACCTTATATCCTTTTAATCGCCGTTTATTCTATAATTAATTGTCTTTTATTTATTTTTCTAACCCAAAATGAAAAACCTGTGCTTTATGGAATTTTAAAAGAAAAAGGAAAAAAAATTGCAACCTTGATTTGGAAAAAAAAACTAGGAAATTCTTGCTGCTGCACTTGACTATTCCTCTACCTTAGGCTCTTTCTTGTTTCTACATCATCGAGACATCCTCTCCCATGGATTTCTAGTTCTTCTACCTTTCTTCTACATCAATGTATTCATATAAATATATTATGCTTATATAAATACTTTATTTATAGTATTAAAAATCGAGTAATCCGCATAATCAAGCGATTAAACCAAGGACTGCTCGAGTAATGAAATCGTTTTCTGTAACATTTGAGCATCCGTATGAGGTTCGTTAGTAGTGGTTATTCAAAGCTAAGTCTTAAGCTAATTGTTTGAAAAGATAAATTTGAGAGGAGTCTTTATGATCTAGCTCTATATAAGTATTGTATCCTGAACAAATTATATAGAGCTAGATCACAGTAATTCAAATCTTAATATTGTAACTCCTTTACCTTGAGTTGTCAATAATCACAGTAATTAAGGAAATGACCAGCTCTATAGCAAATAACTGTTCATGAATAAATGACCCCTGACGATGATGTGTCATTGGGTGTATTGTCTGTCATCAGAAGAAGAATCAGTCTGGAATTTTTTGATTCTAATCCATTTGGATGTTGTATTTGGTGGAATTTGGAGCATGATTGATGTTAAGTGTATATGATTAATGTGTAGTCATTTGGTATTGTAAGGGATTTGCGTGGTTGATTTCGAAGTTTTGATGTAAATTGGTCCTCATCAGTTGATTGAGATTCGCCGATTGTGCTTCATTTGATGAGATTTTAAAATCAAAATGTAATCTGTATGTGGTGAAGATTTAGTGATGTTATGTTTTTTCAGTTTCTTAGAGCTGGTTTTTGTAAATGTATCTAAAATTTTCATCATGTGTCGGTAAAATGATGTTTTCGTGTTAGAAGAAACATTTACATTAACCAATAAGTCTATGAATATCAAGTAAAGCTTTGGAGAAACCTAACCGTTCATCATTGAATGTTCAGTGTGCATCACCATATACAGATGTCTAACTCTGACCAGGCTAGTTGACAGTTAGTTAAACGAACCTACGTTGTATATTCTTTAGACAAGAAAAGAGACTAGACGAACTAATTAGATGCTGCAACATTCATTTTAGTGATAGAAATTCAAACGGTGAAAGAAATGACATCTGTATTATACTAAATGATACAAAGATGAAAATTCATTGGCATAGGTGTAACTACACAACCCTACCTTTCATTAATATTGTACGAGAAATTTTGAGAAAATATGTGATTTGATGATTCTGCGCTGCAAGTCAATTTTTGTCTCAACATGTGTGCATCATAGAACCATCGGCAATTAAATTTGGTATGTGGGGAATATGTGGTTCCCGGATTGATACTAACTAGAATGGTAGAACCTATTTTCTTCGTTATGTGCAAGAGACAACTAGCAAGTTTTGGGAAACCCAGAAAGGAACATCATTTCATGTAAGTAGCTTAACCAAAGAGAAATACAGAGTTTGAAACACCACTAAGGAAAAGGAAAAGAAATATGGATGACTTATTAGATAAGGTTAAAGATAGGTAAACCTTTTGTATTGGAATAATGTTTACTTTGGACGTGAGCCAACTGATTTTAGTTGGGCATGATCGACGCTCCTAACTTATGCTCATGTTTCTTTTTTCTTTCTGTGTTTACCTGTTTCTTTCATTGTGTGTTTAGTTTGCATTTGGGTGGAGGCTATTAGTCATTCATCTATCCTCTTTAAGTTTTGGATCACTTTAATGCCAAATATCTGCACACTTAAAAGGGAAATATTGTAAAGCATCTCATATGCATACAATACAAGAGCATGAGCTCATTTGTGTTGTTACCAGTGTGTTCCTGATTTAAAGGATTTAAATTTTATAAATCTCTGAATCCAGTATGAACTATGAAGTCCTTGAAGCTTTTCTCATTAAATGCCCCTTTGAAATTTTATTCTTGATATTAAGCCCCGTTTCTGTTATGGCATTTCCTACTATCGTTTTAATTGACTTTTCTCTTTTGCATGCAGATTTAAGAAAAATCTTTCCATTTGAGCTGTTTCACTTGGGCGGCGATGAGGTTCATACAGGTTAGTTGAGCATTTTGTTGTTTGAACTTATTGATGCTTATGCAAACCACCAGTAGGAATAACTTGGGCCTTTAATCCATAAAGTCAAGCAAATGTGTTCTTGTACATTTCCAATCTGCCACTCTTTTTCCTTGTATACCGCCTGGTACTCTGAGGAGGAAAGCTATGGTCTCTCTATTGAGAATTTCTTCACTTCTTTTCTGGAGTTATCCTTGCAGATGTGAACATTGAGTTTTTCCTCAGTGTTAGAGATGGAGAAACTACGCAAAATTTTTTAAATTAGGTTTTGGGTAAAGATATGGGTCCAGCTCAAGTTTTTAAGCTACTTTTATGCATGTAGCACAGTCTACCTCTTTGGTTTCACCTGTTTGAACCATCTTGCAACTTGATAATGGCTCAGCTTGGTGGATCCTGTTAAAATCTTTTACCTTGGATCTCAATACTGGAAACTCGTTGCTTGGGTGGTGGATGTTTTGGGGGTTGGGGGTCAGGATGATGCTCCTTGAGAAAAATACCTCAAGCCAATTTTCAGAGAACCAGGCATGACCAAATGAATACCTTTGTGTTCTGGTTGATGCAAATCATACTTTATTCAGCTTTCATCTGTGAGTGTGTGTTTTTTTTTTTTGGGTT
>JAOVYX010006139.1:0-36823 GCA_035668315.1 Drosera spatulata | reverse complement strand
TGAGTGGGTTTGGTGAAGAGATAAGGAAGGAGAGAAAAAGAAAAGTACTGTTCATATATACACACAAAAACACATTGGGGTTTAAGGGATTTGTTTTAGAGATTATTATCTCTATCCTTTATAGTGAGATTCTCAATATTTTGAGTGTAACTCCTCTTTTGTATTTTCTCATTTGGTTAGTGGATTCTTCGTCGTCGGCGATCGTCCGTGGTTTTTCCTGCAAGGGTTTCCACGTAAAAATCTTTGTCTCAATTTATTTTGCGCACTTATTATTGTTTGTGTTTATAATTAACAGACCCGTTCGTAAAAATGCGCTTTGTTGGAAAATGAAGCTTGTTGGTGTTAGTTACTGCATGCTTCTGATTCATTAGAGATGTTAGATATGTCGATTTGTGGTGAGTTGTGATGATAAAGTTGAGGATACGAGTGTGGTTCTGGAGATATGCCTTTTTGGGATGCTGGATTTTTGTTTTCATGGTCTGGATTTGATGTAGTGTTTTGTTACGCTCATTTGGGTTTTTTTTGTATCTCAGGGGTACAGCGCCTAAGCAACTGGCCTTCTCTGCATCGCTTGGAGTTACATTGGGTATCTTCCCAATCTGTGGTAGGTTTCCCTCCTTGCCTTTGGTGTTACAGGGTTCTCATTCACCGTTATTATTTCATAGTTTTTGTATGCACTAGTCATGTACGTAGAGTTTGTAGGGTATGATTTTGTTCTAGCAGACTTCCAAAACATGGAATACTTATAGTTTGTGGTGCTTAACTTGGTCGCTCAGATTTTTTCTTGAAAGGATCACGTTGTTTCATATTCTATCAGGTCGTTTCTGTTTAATGGTAACTTTGTTTTGACCTTTACAGGGGTCACAGTATTTCTTTGTGGGCTAGCTATTGCTTTGTTGGGTTCTCATTGCCATGCTCCGACTGTGATGCTGGCTAACTTTGTTGCTACTCCCATAGAGTTGAGGTGTCAGCCTACCTATCCATTCATACACTTATGTCTTCTCTATGCTATGTTGTGGTCATTCCTAATGGATATTTATATTTCGGCAACTAATGTGCTATATGTCTTTCTTTCTGTCTCATGTTGTATGGTATTGCAGTCTGGTGATACCTTTTCTGCGTCTCGGTGAAGGCATTTCTGGCGGCCCTCATTTTCCCTTGACAGCTGATGCGCTAAAGAAGGTTTTAACTGGTCAAGCTTCTAGGGAAGTCCTACTCAGTATTGTTCGTGCGGTATGCAGACAATATCTCCATTGGAAGTATTTATGTTCTGTGTAAACATTTTGTAATATCTGTAAATTTTCTGCTTCAATTGGTCTTTATCTTTTACTCATCTATTTACCTAATATATAATATGCTGTGGTGGAAGTGCATAATGAAATCTCATGTATCAACAATTATTGCAGATCCTAGGATGGGTAGTTGCAGCACCCTTTATCTTGGCAGTTCTCCATATCCTCCTGTTGCCGTGTTTCATGTTTCTGGTTCAGAAGTTCGGTACTACTCCTTTGAGCCCAAAGAGGTCGTTGCTTAACCATCCAGAGGTCAGGTTGAAGGTGAGGGCTGTTTAATCCATTTCGTTCTCAAGTGTGTATGTCATGCCACCTCTTTGGTCCTGGTTGTGATACTTTTATTGTCACCCATTTGTAAATAGATATGAAGTATCATATGAAGATGTCTTGTATGCTGCTGGAAATTTGCGAGTGCAGATATTGTTGTGGCGACAGATCCTTGTAAAATGAAATAAATCATATACAGTATCGGTCAATTCTCTAGCAATATTGTGTTAAATGTTGCAACACTTGGTGGGTTGTGCTAGAAGTTATGTTCTTTTGAGTTATGGTGTAGCCAATGTTGGCTTTTGGAATCTGTAAATTCGGCAACAATATTATGCCTCTGTCTACGAGTAATATCAAAGAATCATTCAGATTTTGGTGTTTTCTTTACAACCTTTTCGATCAAAATACCCATAAAGTAGCAATTATGAGTCATGTGGGTAATCAATCTTTACATCACCTGCTTTGTCTATCGCCACCAATTCCCAATATCACAAATGCCAGAGCCAAGAAATCGGTATGCCCAGACACCAAATCATCGAAGCGCCATCATCTGTCAATACTGACTATGATTGTGTACTGGAGAGAGCGAGGAAGACCACTGCACACTGATGAAATGAAGAATAGGCAGAACCAGACTTCGATATCTCATGCTTTCACAGGTACATTTTTGTTCGATGTTTCTTTTTGATGATATTTGGGTAAAAGATATTATTATAAGCTAATGTTGACTGACAAATTGTTATCATTGTTGTAGGTCGAGAAACTATTGAGGAATAAGGGGTGTGATGGTGCAGAGTCACTCTTCTGATGAGTTCTTTAACCTGAGGTGATTTTTATTCTTTACTAGTATCAAGCTTTAATGACCTTCTCAACATTAGTACAATTGCAATCAAATATTACTCTCTCCGTCCCATTTTAATTGAAACCGTTTGACCCGACATGCAGTTTTATGTGTGTTGAATTTTTATGGAATTTGATGAAAAAAGAGTATTTTTTTATGATAGTGGGGTGTAAGTGAGGTTTAGGAAAGAATGAGAGAGGAGGAGGAAGGAGGTGGTGATGGGGTGGTTTGATTATATTAATATAAATTCATTATCAAATAAGGAAAGAATAAAAGTGTTGCAAATAAATTGGGATTGGTAAAAAAGAAAAGTGTTGTAAATAAATTGGGATGGCGGGAGTATTATTTAGTGACCAAAAGAACTCTGAGATTGATATGTATAGTGGATTTGATGAATATGAAATGCTTCAAAGGGACCTAACAAATGGGGAAGGACTTATGAGAGTGAAGACCTGCAGAATAGGATGAGGAGTACTGCTCTTCAAGGTGTTTTATTTATGGAGTTTCTATGAGGAATCAACTATTATAGTACAATATCATCCCGCCGTTGCTTTTCGAGAAAAAGGTCATTCGTTGAACTTATAACGGTTCACTTCATTGTTGTCTTAAGATACTGATTCCCCTTACACGGAATTTTCACTTCGGATATTTTGCATTCTTCTTGTGGTCTGCTGATGTCTAATCGTATTATTACCTCTGTTGGTTTAGTAAATTGCATGTGTTTCCTCTTGGCTACCAAAACATAATACTCGACTAACTACCATCTTTTAGTTACTTCATTAATTTTAATATCCTCTCCTACATTTAATTACTGTCCTTAGTTTGGTAATGTGTGTGCACCATTTGTTCTGTCCAAGTATGAGTTTAAAGATGACATTATTCAATAGTTGCAAAGGCTTAATTTACAAGCACGTGAACTAGATGCAAGTCATTGATATATCTCAACCATGACACATAAAAAAGGGGAAAAAAGATCTACCTCTTAATCTAGCACTTCGCTGTATCTACAGGGTTTATCAAGGTCATCAAGGTGGCAGTTAAACTATCGAACCAACTGAGTTATTAAGTACTGGTTAAAGCAAAAGAGAAGAGAAAGCTACTCATTTGGGTAACTTTCCTATTTTTTGCACATAAATTAGTTACCTCCCTTGGTTTAATGAGGTGCATGTATTTTGCTCTTCTTCTAATTCTGCATCCCCCCTTGTTGACTTGCTCCCACTTTGCAAAGTCCTGTTCTAGCTTTTCTTGCCATGCCATATATTACATGATGTTCACATGAAAAACGAAAATTAACATTGGCAGGCATCGTTTGGCCAGTTTCCTGATGGTATGTACTCATATTTTCACCCTCTTACTGGTCTAATGAAGTATGACATATTCATTCCCTTAGTTCATATCATGCAGTGTTAGTATCTTGGTATCTAATATGTGTGAGGCGAATCGGTTTTAGATTTATATGATTATTTGAGACGTGTAGGCTACATCGTTCTTAGCTGTTTCTTAGTTTAAGATGATCTGTAAGAAAGCAAAGGAGAAGAGCAAAGCTCACCTCTAACTCAACTCATATGATTTAGCTTGTGAAGTTCCATGTCAACCACATGATTGAGCTGCCAGTTATACACCCTACGCTCCTCTCTCCCCTCTTCAGCCTCACCTATTCCATTTTTCAACAAGCCACAGCAGCTGGTCACTTCATCCAATTTAAACCATGTATTAATTTTCGAGAAGCAGTCAGCCAAGGTGTGGTGGTGTGTTTACATTCCATTGTTTATCATTGTCATCAAGGAAAAAAGATTGCAAAAAGGGTGAGATACAGTATATGGTTCAACTTGATAAATTATATGTCGTTACTTTTCTGTTGTTACGCTATGGTGCTAAATTAGCTTTCTGTTTTTGATGTCTGTGTTTATGTGTTTGTGTGGGATCTGTGTCTTTGACACTATCCCTTTCACTGATGCTTCCCGGTTTGGATTATTAGAGTTCAGTTGTATGCTTTTTGGTCCTTCGATTTGGTGGTCTTGGTTTAAATCAGTGCCACTTTGGTTTTAATCGTGTGATAAGATACTATTAATAGATTTCACGAACTTGTATGATTTCAGCGACAAATCAAATTTTTGGGTAGAATGAATTGCTTGACGCCTCTGTTTGTCTAGTGCATACTAACTGTCCAGGCTTCAAGCAGTAGTGCATCCCTGAGGGAGAGAGTCTTTGAAATTAGACAAGTATGTATGATCTTGCCATCATTTTATGTTTGAACATTTGGTTTCTGTTTAGGAGGGTCGGGCAGCTAACTAGTCCCTTTATGATCATTCACTTCCTGATTTCCCTTTTCATCAGGATCTCTGAATGAATCCTTTAATTTAGTCTCTGTTTCCTCTGCATTTAAGCAAGTGTTTTGCAGCATTACATGTGAGTAGCTCAATTTGGAAAAAGTTTGATTTCACCAACCTTTTTCTCCCCTGCTTGCAATTGATGACCTGCACTTTGAACAAGCACATAGCATGTGCACTCCCATATCAGGATCGTAACATGAAAGAGGGAATTGCACACCACAACCTACATACCTCATGCTTTTCATGTTGTTGATTAATGATCATTGCCATTTTGGCAGTGGTTACCAGAAAATATTTCCGTAACTAGTCAGTTTGTGTTATTGAGAGACGCTGATACTTGTGCTGGTCTACCTAAACATGCTCAACATCTTATGATCATATGATTTATATTAATTTTGAGGCCTGGACTTGCTCTTTTCTAGCGAACTTTTTTTTTTTTTTTTTTTTTTGGGAGAAGTTTTCTAGCAAAGTTTAGTTGCCTGCAATCTTGTATAAATAGTTGAGGGCCTTGAGGCTTGTACCAGTCTATTAGGCATCATCATCAACTTGAATTGATGAAACAGAAAATAACCGTTAGTGCTAGTATTTATGTTGGGTTGACATGGCTGTGTTTTTGCATGGGCAGATGCTGGACGGGGAATCAAAGAAAATGAGGGGAAGGGCGGTTTCAGGAAAAGTCATATTCATATTATGTGTTGCCAGCTTTCTGGGTGGATCAATCTTTACCAGTCGGACTTGGAGCCGTCAGAAGAAATATAATCAGCAGGTAGACAGGGATGGCCAGGTCTCGACTGTCAAGGTCCCCTACCACAGTGAGAAGCCGGCCTATGTAGCAACCGATGAGTTTGATCATAAGCGTGTACGCTATCATTCTTATAGTGGGCGTCATTGACTTCTCATAACTCTTCTTATTGTTATTTTCTAGTTACTATGATATTCTTTTATTGCGCTTCAACAGAAGCTGGTTGAAAGAAAACCACGTGAGATCATGGAAGAAGTTGCAAGGACACATCAAGCGATCCGGTTAGTAGTCAGATATGAATGTTGCACTTCTTCCGAGATTGGTCAATTTCTGATTCTCTTCTGCCAACTGCTGACAATTGTTTTAAGCTTCCTATTCCTAATGTTTTGCATTGGAGAGTACATACAGGTCCCTTGATAAAACAGTTTCAACATTGGAGATGGAGTTAGCCGTAGCTCGTTTGAGCCAAGCTGCAAGAGCTGAGCTCTCCCTAGAAAAGCCTTCCAATCACAGTCTCCGAAAGGCGTTTGTCGTCATGGGGATCAACACTGCCTTCAGCAGCAAAAAAAAGAAGGGACTCACTGAGAGAAACATGGATGCCTCGAGGTTGACTTATGTGATTATCATTTGCCCATAATACTCTTATTCTTTTTTATCTTTTGTTTCTTCTTCATTAGCGTTTGAAAGGAATTGTAGCACTTAAATGGCATGCTTGATCAGGAGATAAGCTGAAGAAGTTAGAGACAGAGAAGGGGATCGTAGTTCAGTTTGTGATTGGACACAGTGCAACACCTGGAGGTGTACTTGACCGAGCAATCGATGCAGAAAATGCAGAGCACAAGGATTTTCTTCGCCTGAACCATGTTGAAGGGTACCATGAGCTTTCTACCAAGACCCGTTTATACTTCTCCACTGTCACGTCCATTTGGGATGCTGATTTCTATGTCAAAGTGGATGATGATGTTCATCTGAACTTAGGTAATCAAAGACTAACGTTGTTTGTGATCAGTGGAACTGGTGCATATCTGAAAGTGTTAAATATATGTAAAAGAATCTGTTCTGCCAATAGATAACAACGAAAGTCCTGTTATTTCCTAATCTTCCTTAACACACCCGTCGAAAATGCACTCATCTCCTGGTGCATAATCTACTAGATTCTTGTAGTAGTCTGACATATTATTTGCATCCTTGTTACGTAATTTACTTTGTTATACAGCTTTGCTAGCTAGCACCTTGGCCAGGTACCGAACCAAGCCGAGGATCTACATCGGTTGCATGAAGTCTGGTCCTGTCCTATCCCAAAAGTGAGTTTGCTTATGAAACTGTCCATTGGCATAAGCATTCCAGGCAGGTTATTGGTTGGTTGAGTTCATGCAGTTATTTCTCTTCTTGCTGCAGAGGAGTGAAATATCATGAACCAGAGTTCTGGAAATTTGGCGAAGAAGGGAATAAATACTTTCGTCATGCCACAGGCAATTATATGCGATTTCAAAGGACCTTGCTGCTTATATATCTATCAACGCGTAAGATACCTCTATCTGAGAAATGTTATGTGAGGGAAAGCCAGTGCCATACGATGCTATGATTGTTGAGACGAGCCAAGCACTTACCTCATAAACATATGTTTAGCCTCATGTGCTCTGGTACCATGTTTTAGATGCGAGTCATGAATATATTTTTGTGTCTCAAACTGTGTACTTAAAAGAACGTGTGGAATTGCAGACCGATCTTACACAGATATGCCAATGAGGATGTCTCTTGGAGCATGGCTGATCGGATTGGAAGTCAAGCATATTGACGATCGCTCCATGTGCTGTGGGACTCCTCCAGGTACAAATCCATGATCCATCATTAAAAATGAAATATTTCGCAAGTTCTGTTTGACACCTGCATCTTCATGACCACACTGTACTTCCATTGATATATAGATTGTGAATGGAAGACGCAAGCTGGGAATGTATGTGTAGCATCGTTCGACTGGTCGTGCAGTGGCATCTGCAAGTCCATCGACAGGATGAAAGATGTGCACAATGCGTGTGGAGAAGGCGATGCTGCCGTTTGGAATGTTGAACTTTGAACCAGTGGCATTAGAAAATAGTGAATTAATGACGATCAATTCAGGCTGATCATGAAAATAGCCATTGTGGACTCATCTGCATCGAGATTGTTTTGAGAACTCTTTTGCTAGCTGTTCATGTTTGTTGCCTCTTGTTAAGATGAAGCCTTGCTTGAGTTGTTCGAAAAGACTGTTAATTGTTATTGGTCACAGGCTGAGCATTGGATTCCTTCTTATTCTACAACTGTTTCATACGATGTCATCATGATCTTCATCCTGATTATGTCTTAAATTGCAGTTGTTTCCTAACCTTTTTATCATATAAATCCATCTCAACAGGTTGGAAGGAAGTTGCAAGTGTTGGTCATTGGTTATCTAACGTTTTGTCCTCTTTTTTTTTTTATTTGAACTTGTACCCATTGGAGAGGTGACTTGGTTTCCAAACCGAATGATAAGAAACTGGATTACATAATAAAATCTAACGAATAATATAATTCTTATCATTTCTTAAATCGTTAAAGATTTGTCTCGCTAACCCTCTCCTTCCTCGTATGTTGGCATTCTTCTTCTTTTTTCTTTTTGGATAAACTCATATGCTGGCATTTTGGCATACCTACAAGAATGATAAATTGACCACAAGGAAACAAACCCAAACATCTCCATCGGTCCACAAAAAGGAATGCTCAATACACAAACCCAAAAATCAAAGGTGAATCAACCAAACAACAATGGCGGCAGCCTCAGACCCATCAAGCACCTCACCACATCACCCATCGACACCAGACCCCTTCGATTCCATCCTCAAATCACTCTCCACCCTCAAAGAAACGAACCCATGGATTCAATCCTTATTTGATCAGGCCCAAAATGCCCAGAAATCGATCCAAGAGACGTCAGATTCCGCCATTGCCGCCACCAGATCTCGGCTCACTCAAATCGGGCAAACAGCCACTGCCCATTCTCAGCAAACCCTAGTATGGGATACCCAGATGGGTGAATTTGGGTTTTGAGTTGATTTGGTGTCGTGATTTTGATGATTTTTGGGGTTTTGATGTTAGGGTTTTGGTGGGTTTTGTAGGAGTTGGTGAAGGGTTTGAAGGATGAGTTCGATGAGTATGAGGCAAGAACTTTTAGGAAGATCAAAGGTTTGGTGTAATGGGTTTTTGTTTTGATGTGTGGTGATGTGTATTGGTGAAGCTTGTGTTTTGAATATGTTGATGATACTTTTTGCAATTGTTGATGTGGGTGTGTGTGTTTTTGGGAGTGCAGAAGGAATTCTTGCGGCGCCTGTGGCGACTGGTGCTGTTGCTGCTGGATTGGGATTATTGCTTCTAAAAGGTTTGCTTTGATGTTATTGATTGATGGTTTGTGCTTGAGCTGTATTGTTGATTTTAGTAGGCATAAATTGTGATCATAGGAAGGAGATTTTCTGTGAGAAGGGGAAGAGAACTATTGTCCGGCCTTTAACTAAAAGCTGTGATTATAGGATTCTGAACCAAGGAAAAAATTGACGAGATCATGAGAGGATAGATTAGAACATGGTATCTGAGGGGGTACATGCGTGGTATCTCGCTAATGGGGGTGGTGTCCGGTGAAAGGAATTTGTCTTTCAGCTTGAAGGGGTACCCTGTTAGGCAATGGTTGCTAATCTCTTCATCAGTAGGAGCACTGTGAGGTTCTCATGGAGTTTATCAAAATTATGTGCATAGTACTTGGGAATTGAAACACAGTTCACCCCTGAGATGTATCTTATGATCAGTGTTCTAGAAAACGGTCTAGGCGGCCGATTAGTAGGCCGGCTAGGTGGAGTCGGGCCTCCACCGTCCTAGGAATGTCTAATCGGTTCATCTAGCGGTTCAGGTTCGACCGACTAATCGGCCACCTGACCCGCCTAGGTCTGCCTAAACCCGCCTAAACTGCCTAGATGTGACAAGAAAAGCCATCAAATTTTTTCTTTTTGAAGAATTTTTACATAAAGAAATAAAATCATATAAAAATACCAAAAAGAAAATAAAATTATTAGGTCAATATTCAATCACTGCATTCTTAGATTCATGATCCTTTCTCGATTCATTTGAATTTTCAAAGTTGCCGAGTTCATCTCTCTTATATAATTGTGTCGACTTTGAGTTGTTTCATGGGGACATTATTGCTTGTTCGTGCCTTATTGAATGATGTTATTACTTCTTGATTGGTCTACAAGTGCTTTATATGTGTGAGTGTCAATGTGCGCACACTATATTGCACACATGTATCGACCTTAATATATGTGTGTGTATGTGTGTGTGGCCATCTAGACAAACCGCCTAGAAATCCGATTATTCGCCTAGTCGACTAGTCGTTGGACGGTGGTCTGACCGCCTAGGCCCGCCTAGTGATTTTTAGAACCTTGCTTATGATCATAGAATTATTTTTTGTTTCTTCCTTGCAACAATGCCATTACTTGTGTATGTAGTAGAACTTTTGATTATGATTTCTTGGCTCCTTTAGTCTGGTATTAGGCCATTCGCAATGCAAGCTGGTTCAAGTGCTATATCTCTCTGCAAGTTCAAACTCTCTTCATGTGCTGTTATTTTCACATTCTGTACTTGCAGGGCCAAGGCGTTTCTTGTACTACAGAACGTTGCGCCTATTTCAGAGCCCAGAGGTAGGCGGCGTTTCATGTTTTTGATCTTTATCACTATTCCCTTTTTTTTTTTTTTGTGGTCGTTCAACTTTAACATGATAGTTATATAATGATGACTTTGCTCAACTATGTTGCAAAGAGAACGTTTTTAGTACTTGTGCTACCTCGGCATCCATACTTGCATGTTCTTTCTGCTATGTTTTATTTTGCAATTGACAAGCATGTCTGTGGATGTCATCACAAGTGATTGTCATTCTAGCGTGGTTTCTGTGTTAAGCTTGGCCGGTCATTAACATTTGGCCTATCATTGTGAAGTCTATTTGATCTTAGGCCCTCTGTCTTGCATAAGGCCTCCTATGGGGCCTGTGTTGATTAGTCTTGAATCTTGATACATCAGTGATGAACATGGTGCAGTTTTTTCAGGGTCGCCAATCCAATTAAGAAGGGCAGATAATATATGAAAAAAAGAAGAAGACAGATAATAGGTCAAAGGGTAAAAAATACAAAGAGCTAGCCTGTGTGTACGATATATTTGCAAGCACATACTTCTGCTGTGGTAAAACCACTTCGGTGAGGTTCAAAATTGTATGCTGTGGCCATCATTGGCTCTGACTTAATCGCCTAAGTGTGGTGGGCAAACCTATAAACTCAGAGAGCAAGCTAGATTCCCACACTTCATGTAAAAGGGTCTCGCTTCTTTATCTTATTAGTAGTATTTCAAACAATTCCCTCTTATAGTGTCGGTCCTTGCCTTAGTGATGGTGGTGGCCTTCCTCTCATGATTCTCTGCTTACCTCGGTCCTTAAAACATCTTTTGACCAAAACTGCTATATATATGCCAAAGATGGTCCTTAGAATCATGCTAGATTCATAGAGTAATGAGTTCTACCTGGTTCACTTGGTTTCGTCGAATAGCTAATGCATGAAGCTCACCTTTTTTTTTTTCTTCCCAGGCCTCACTTGCTAAAGCTGACAATGAATTCAAAGAACTGAGGCAAACATTTGAGCGATTAAAAGCTGAAAGTGACATGTTGGAGGTAATCTACTGATTTAGTTCATTCATGGCAGTTCTTTCCTCTTTCCATTTAGTACTTTAAATTATGATCCCTGTAGTTTGACTACTAGAATTCTGATCATTGATCGTGATTATGTGGCTAATACCTTTGGAGATGTCACAAAATTTCGAACTGCAGACAACCTCTGATTTAAGTTGCTTTTAATGTTTAATGGGATGCAATGCTTACAATGGTCTTCTCTTGACGAGTCTCTAACTACAGTTTCTGCTCATATATCACAATGCCTCTAATACCTTTGGTTACGCCAAGTTTCTCTAGTATTCTACCAAATCATCTGTTCTCTCCTGGATTGAATCCCATAAGGCAATACGAGTATTTGAATGTTTGCAAAATAGACAACTACTGGATTCATCTACTGGAGTGAAT
The DNA here is from genome assembly GCA_035668315.1 of Drosera spatulata. Taxonomy (NCBI): domain Eukaryota; kingdom Viridiplantae; phylum Streptophyta; class Magnoliopsida; order Caryophyllales; family Droseraceae; genus Drosera; species Drosera spatulata. Next base: position 25,224 of record JAOVYX010006139.1, on the reverse strand, counting down.
AGTTTACTGAGGAGCGGCGATATAATATTTTTCTTAACGTTTCAGAAGAAGGCATCTGTAGGAGAGCAGGAGTTGATACGAGGAAGAACAAAACTGAGGTTTGAGCTGATATTAAGTCAGAGTGTTGGGACTTTTAAGGTGCTGATCTTGATCCTCTTCTTATCAATCAATTTCCTACAGGCAAGCAGGAACCTTGATTCATAAAGCGTTGAATTCAGCTTATAAGATCGAGAAGCGAGCAAGTGGTATGAGTTTCCTAATTACCTCTAGTTACTGCAGTGCGGTAACTTACAAACAATCAGACAATGCTGACAGAAGTAAACTTACAAAGAATCAGACAATGCCAGCTTTCCCCTTATGTATATTTAATGAAATGTGCTTTTGGTTAGGCCTAGACGCTCTCCTGGAATTGCCTAGAAGTGATGCAGTTCGATTCCGTACACAGGTAACGCTTTAGCTTATTGCGAACTTTGGCTTCCTAGTAAAAATATTGGATATATGGTAAATGTTCACCGTTGATTGTCTATGGTGGCTGTCCTTTTTTCGCTTCTGTAGGTTAGCAACCTTGTGGCTGAGGTGAAGCAAGAAAAGCGAGTCCTGGCTAAGGAGGTTTCGAAGATCAGTAACTACGGAATTTCGGTGTGAAACACGCTTAGATATATCATTATAGTAGGACCAAATATATGCGTGGATCGGACAGCAGAAGTTCGAGATGATGTAAACCATGGTGGATCATCGAGTTCCTGAACCGGCTTTGGTATCCAGATTTTTCATATTTTGAGATGATGTGATTTATTGACCAAGGGCTCAATAAAGTTGCTTTCTCAGGGCGAACGAGGAAGTTCTCATCAGATTTTGCGCTTGTATGTTGCACTAGTGATTTCCATTGTTGTAGCATGCAGAGTAACTGTAGTTTGAATATGCGACCAGCCGTGTGTTACTCAGCGTTGCACCAGCAATGTTCATTTTCCTATTACCTCTCTACCTTCCGATCTATTCGTTGGAAATCGATATGCTGACTTGCATTACTCACACTTCTTTAACAACGAGTGGCCGATCCATACTATCGAGCTTAAACTGGAGCAAATGCTTTATGCTTTTCGGAACTACTTCCTGCTAACGACATTAAGGTTTGGTGTTTTCTTTTTAAACATGAGATAAGGGTTCAATATTTAAAAACAATAGAAATAATTTTTATTATTATAAAAATAAAAATAAAATTTACGTTATTTTATATAGAGTTTTTTTTTCCACATATTATAATTGACGGGATCACGTGGGGTATGTTTATTTTCTCCCTTTGCTTTCCATGCTAACAACACATGGCACTTGGAAAACTTCTCAGGCAGAGGGAAAGGGCGCTCCTCTAGGCGTCTGAGGTGATCTCCGGCGTCACCTTCTCTATAGTGATGGGGCGTAGTTCGAAGGCTCAGGTGGAAGGGAATTTGGTGGAGGAACAGACGCTGAAGAAAAACCCTAAGTCGAAGAAATTGAAAGACGTGATTGAAAAGGAGACGGGTCTTGTGAAGGTGAAGGATGTGGTGGATACGAAGGTGAAGGGAGTTGATGCTGTATCGACGAAGAGTGTGGTGGATTCGAAGGTGAAAATGGTTGATGATGTAAAGATGGTGAAGACGACGTCTCTGAGCATAGGGCAGGGTTTGACGGATGGGGTTTTGAAGGAGTTGGGGGTTTCTAGAGCCGTTTCGCCGATGGAAAATGTGGTACCATTGGAGACACCTGTGGTTGCATCTAAATCGTCTGAGAAACTGATTGCTGAAGTAGAGATGTCGGGTTTGATGACGGATGGACAAAGAGTGGAGGTTCCTGCTAGGCAATCGTGGGCTGAGGAGGTTGAATCGCAGGAGAAGGGGCTCAGTTTTGGTGTGAAGGCTACTCCTAAGAAGTATTTTGATGTCGTTAAAGGAGTGTCGGGGTCTGTCCCTGTCAAGAGGGTCGAGAATGGAGAGTTGGGGCAAGGTCTGAAGCTTGAGTATCAATGTTGTCGTGATGAGGTCCTTGAGTTTACATTTGATGAAGTTGAAGAGGAAAAGATATATTGGCAAACCTCCTTGATAGGGTATGTACTCGGGGAGCATGTTTCATTTATAGTCATGGAAGGGTTTGTCAAGTCTCAGTGGAAAGGAGTAAAAACTCCTCAAGTCCTGCTTCATGATTAGGGGTATTTCGTGTTCAGATTTGAAAGCTCTGAGGATAGGAGAAGAATTTTGGAGGATAGCTGGTACATAAGGTTCTAGCCTCTTGTCCTGCGGGATTGGATTCCTGATATCTCCTTTGATGAGGAAACTATTGACCGTATTCCTGTATGGATTAATCTCCCAAATCTTGATTTGTAGTACTGGGAGGTCAAGACCTTAGGGAGATTGCTGGGAGAGTTGGTTTTCGTATCAGGATAGATTCAATGACTGCTACAAAAGGCAGGATCTCATATGCTCGGGTGTTGGTGGATATTGATACATCAAAGGACTTGGTTGAGGTTATTAGATTCAAGGGCCCTGATGGTCAGTTGAAAACTCAGGAGGTTGTTTATGATTTATGAATGACTGCCTTGTAAATGTTCTAGATGTGGTTTATGGGGTCATAAGTTGGTTGATTGTAAGACAGTTGTGCAGCAAAAGCAGATATGGGTCAAGAAAGCTATTCCTAAAGCCCGTGAAGCTGTGGATGAGATTTTTCAGGAAGTTAAACAAGGTTATGTGCCTAGGTGAAACGCTGCTAAACTTTCTGGGAGTGTGGAAAGCTATTCCTAAAGCCCGTGAAGCTGTGGTGTTGGAGGTAGGAAGCTCACAAGAGATTAGTGCTCCAGATGAGATTTTTCAGGAAGTTAAACAAGGTTATGTGCCTAAGTGAAACGCTGCTAGACTTTCTGGGAGTGTGGAAACTGCCTCTAAATTTGAATGCTTATAAGAGGCATATGTTAAGGAGGCAGGAGAGCTGAGGGAGCTGGGATTTGTCACTTGATCTATGCAAGGAGCTTGGAATATCGAGGGTTGAATAAGCCCTCGAAGCAGTATGAAATAATGCAATTTATAGCCAGGTTTCGTCTAAACTTTGTTGGTTGCATAGAGACTTGAGTAAAGACAAGTAAATTTACTCGAATAATGAATTCCTGTTTTAGGAACTGTGGGTGGCTTAATAATTACTACATGCTGTTAATGGCAGAATTTGGTGTATTTGGAATATGGATGCAGTTGATGTCTCTTTTTTAGATGTCTCTGACCAGTTTTTGCATTGTAAAGTGATTGGTAAGGATGGAAGGTTCTCTTCGCTGGTGACAATTATCTATGGCTGGAACACTAGGCTTCATAGAAGGAAGTTATGGATCTCTTGAGGCTGGGCAGGCATATCCACGAATCATGGTTACTCTTGGACGGTTTTAACACTTTTCTCAAGGTGGAAGAGAAGATAGGGAACCAGGGTGTGGAAATTGAACCTTGTTCTGAGATGTAAGCCTGCCTTGCTGATCTGAGGTTGGATATCTTCATGGTACTGGTGTTTTCCATACTTGGTTTAATAACCAGAATGAGGAAACGTGGATGAGAATTAAACTTGATCGTGCTATGGGCAATATGTTTTGGTTTGATACATATGAGATTGCAGTTATTCATTTTTCTCATCCTGGTTTATCTGACCATTCTCCCATTGTTATATCCTTAGAGCAGCATGGTGGTGACAGGAAAGTCCCCTTCAGTTTCTGAATGTGGCCGAAACATGAGAAGTATCTGCATCTGGTCAATCTGGTGTGAAAGTCTAATGTTAAGGTCTGTGCTATGTTTTGTGTGGTTCAGAAGTCAAAGAAGTTGAAGCCTTCGTTAAGAGGTTTTCATAAGGAGCACATGTCGAATATAGCTGAGAGGGTCAGCACTGTTAGCTGGCTATGAGAAGAGGAACATTTCAACACGATGTATGGCAAAAATAGATCTCAGGAAGGCATATGACACTGTGGAGTGGGGATTTGTGTCTAATATGCTCCTGACCTTGAACTTTCCTCCTGTGTTTCTGCATAGACTGCAGGTGTGTCTCACCTCTCCTTCATTTTCCATCTCTATAAATGGTAGTCTGTGTGGTTTTTTCAAAGGGCAACGCGGACTTCGGTAAGGAGATCCCCTTTCTCTTTATATCTTTGTGATATGGATGGAGTATCTTGCCAGAGTGTTCAAGACGGTGGGGCTAATGAAGGACTTTAGGTTTCACCCTAAATGTAAAAAAGAGTCCATTATTCAGCTTAATTTTGCATACGATTTGATGGTGATGTGTGAGGGTCATGTTGCTTCTTTATTACTTATCAACCAACAACTGAATGCATTTGAGAGCATTTCTGAGTTAGCTCTTAATCCTAGCAAGAGTGTGCTTATTATGGGAGGGATTTCTTCTTTTGTCAAAGAGTAGTTGCTGTCGGATTCAGGGTTCCAAGGGGGGATTCTTCCACTTAGGTATCTTGGGGTGCCTATTTCAGTTAAGAAGCTTAATGTGAAGCATTATGCCCCATTGGTTGAGAAGATCACTGTGCGAATTACTGCCTGAAAAGCTCAGCTGTTGTCTTATGCAGGGAGGATCCAGCTGATAAATCCAGTTCTCATGGGGATACAAACGTTCTGGTCTTAGGTCTTTCTTATCCCAACTTCAGTTATTGATGAGATTAATAGTATTTGTTGTAGTTATTTTGTGGTTTGGAAGGATAGGATCTCGACGAGCTGTGGTTGCCTAGGATGATTTGTGTATGCCAAAGAAGATGGGAGGGTTGGGTATAAAAAAGCTGAACCTGTGAAATTTAGCAGTACTTGCTAAATTGCTATGGGCCATTGAAAATAAACAAGATCGCTTGTGGATTCAGTGGTTACATGGTTATTATGTGAAGGAGAGGGACATGAATATGATTGTGTCTCAGATTACTGATTCATGGGTTTGGAAATTCATCTTGTAAGTCAGGGATGAGCTGAATGTTAAAAATGTTCAGATCATGGTCAGTTCCACAGTTAGCCAGGTATATAGATGCTTTTTGCCTCTTTCTCCTCGTGTTCCGTGGTGGAAATTAGTTTGGCATGGTGATATTTTTCCCAGACATGAAGTGGTGGTGTGGCTATTGGCTAAAGGCAGGCTTCGCACCAAGGATTTGTTTTGCAGAATTGGGCTTTCTAATGAGAATGTTTGTGTCTTTTGTAATGTAGCTGTGAAAACTTGCCACCATCTTTTCTGTGACTGTGATTTTACGATGGAAGTTGTTGGGCTGCTCTTTCCTAAGCTGAACTTGAATGCCAAGAGAAGACCATGGGAAGCTTGGTGGCCATGGTTTCTTAAGATCTCAGGTGGAAGAACTGAGTTGGCAAGGAGAAGACGACGTGCTCATGCGGCTCTGATTTATTACATATGGAAGGAACATAATATGCGTCTATTTCAGCAGAGTGTCCAGAGCCCTTCTTAAGTGGAGCAACAGATCTGGAGATTTATCCTGATGGAGAGGAAGCTGGGATGAGACGTTGGTGAGGAATCTGGTGTTGTAGGCCTAATTTCATGTTAATTCTTGCTGTATGTCTGTGGTTTTGCTAGGCCTAGTTTGAGGTGTTTCATGCTATATGTTCTATTTCTGATGTTGTCTTCTCGAAGATGACATGTGTATGTGAAATTCATTGCTTAATGGGAATTTTTTTACCTCTTTCCAAAAAAAAAAAACATGGCACTTGGATGTTCACTAGTAAATCTTTGTTGTCGATGCATAACAATCCCTGATAAAAGTGGTCACTGCATATCACATTCATTAAACATCTAAAATCCCCTCCATTTTCCCCGCCGATTCTAAATGCAATGTCTCTTCGGTGTCAGAGACGGCATCGCGTCCTCGAATCCGATCGAAACCCTAAAAGTCCACACTGGATCAGGGAATCGATAGCCCTTGAAATTCGCCGAGCGATGATGCGTTCGATCGAATTCCCTCTTTCTTCGAGCCCGCTGCTTCGCCTCCACTTTCATATCAAGATCCGATTGGAATTGAGGGATGAGTTTCAGGTAAAATCCTGTGATCGTTGAGTTTCATGATCTCCTTGATAATTTGATCTGAATTAGGAGAGGCTTCGATGTTTTACTGTGTGATTTCGCTGTTTCATTGTCCTTTGATCGCTGTGATATGCTGTTTTTCGGATTCGATTGATCAGGGATGGAAATCGAGCACGCATTTGCCAAAATTATGATTCATGATTTATGTGGTACTATTTTACTAGATTTACAAGCATTCTTGAGTGCGAAGGAATTAGAAACTTTGTAGCCTTCTATGATAATCATGTTTGGTTCTGTTGAGTACTGGTCGAATCCGTGGCACTTCAGAGTTCCTTTTGTCAAGTGTTCTCTTAGTATTTGGGTTGCATTATTTTTCTAATTCATCTATCTATGAGTCTCTGCGGATTGGATAGCTAGGATGTCTTTGTGGTGTCGGAAGCATGAGGACGAGGAATGGAGTAGGCGGAGGGAATTGAGGCGATGCAAATTTTTGGTGATTTTGATCGTACTTCACATTGGGACGATAATGAGTGTTCGTGGCAATGTAAAAAGAAAAACGATTGCCACAAGGATGAGAGAAAAGCATGATCATTTTTGTGGATTTTCGTGGTAGAATTGGGGCCACTTACATCTAGCGCTTCTAAGTTTGACCATACCTTATTCGAGCTATACTATAGCATTGAGCTAGCCGAGATGAGATAGAGTTAGAGATTAAACGGTAGACCCACCGCTTATAAGTTCTAGCTTGTAGGTAGGCATTACCTTTCAAAACTCCTGTCTGGTCCTTGCTCTCAAGCGAGAGAACCATTAAAATTGCTCCGACATTTGGATATTCGTTCCTCTTCTTCATCAGTTGATGTGGTCTTATTCAAGGTTCTCGTGTAGACTCTCTAATTCACACAAGAGGTCTAAAGCTTTTAAGTCGACCGATCGATCTGAAGCTATAACGTGGTAAGTTTTTTTATTGGCATTTGGACTTAGATTTACCCATAACCTAGCTATGAAGTCTACACATTATCGTTCTTAGAAGTTAAAAAGAGAAGTGCCCTGCTTTTGAAGCATGAAGATCAAAGTGTACTTCACCGTCACTAGTAAACTCGTCACAGTATCAAGTTCAAGACGTCATTTTGTAATACATTGAGATTATATTAGGCTTTATATTCTCTGGATATCTCAAGTTATCTTATGCGCCCATGCGAGGCACCTGTTAAGATTGGTAGAAGAACATATGAAACTCTGAGTGCATAAATCTTTTGTCATTGAACTGTATCAAATCAAACTCCTTCTTAACATCTTAGCATGATGGCCATAGGCTAGTCTTTATCTGTAGTTTTAGTCCAACATAATTGGAATCTTTGTGATACCGGATCTAATCTAAAGACATTAAGGATTCTCCAGCACAAAAGCATTTCAGTATTAGGGTACCCTTGACATGTCCATGATCTTTATTCTTTACTGTGTTGGCAGATGGGCCTGTATGTATACTACTCTGAGACAAACCAATAGGGTGTTGGGTACGTTTCGATATCAAATGAAACGTCCTCATCAGTCTTTAACTCCTCTCAACCAAACCTTTTGTCCTTCGCCTTTGTTCCCCCAAAAAGGCTTGTTGACAACATGTACCCCCGTAGACTGATTTGCATCATCCATTACTCCTAATATCTTGCTCTTCATCTGACGCTACCTATATCTGTTTATCAATCAAGCAAATTGCCTCCCCTCCAGTGATACTCTGACGCTCCTACTCATTAGAAGATCTCTATCCTGCTCTCTCATATGTTATATGATGACAAATGAGCACGGGATGTATTTGAGTTACACATTCTCGAGTCAGCATGCGAAAACAATGACGAGTCATGGTAAGACACTGGCTTGGAGTTTCCGCTGAGCAGAACGAGAGCTTAACCCGACCGTGACGGGATCTTTCATCCTTGTTCTTGAACATGGGAGCAAGGTCACAGTGTCGTATCATACTACATAGTTCACTTTCTGCCTCTCAGTTTAGTATGGACTGTGGAGGGCACGATGAGGACCCCTCCCTTCCTCTTAATTTCTTCCCCTCCGCACACTTGTATTATAGGGAGAGTGAAAGAGCAATTCTATGGTTGTTTTGTGGTCATGAGTGTAATTTTACCTTCTAGTTTTGATTCGCTGTGAGTCACGGAACTTCTTCCTAGGGGACCCAAGATCTCTATCTTTCTCTTATTGAAAAAGACTGCAAAAGCAGAGGAAATCAAGTTCTTGTGGTCTACCTGTGTAGTAATAGTAGTAGAAGTAGAATTTATCTTCCCCTTCTGTCTTTGCCATACCCAGCCCCTGGAATTTTGTATACTATCAACTATGCATTGTGTCTTTCTATGTGACTTTATTGGAGTATTAAACTATTAGTAATATATTGTCTCTGTTACAAGAATTATATACTCCTATCAAAAGCAACGAATGATATTTTCTTATATCCAAGTACGTATTGGATTTTTGTTTATGTATTTTTTTATGAAAAATTTGTCTCCTTTTTGGCTTGCAATAGCTATGTCATTGTCAGCAACATTTAATATTAGTATTTTCTATGTGCAAACCAAACCTTAATATATATAGACGTATGTTGCTTAGATGCGTTAGTAGGATATCATTCCAACAGTGTGACTTATTCTATCTCTTCCTCTCCGTCTTCTTCTTCCCTCTCCCTTCACCTCCTCCTTTTCTTCCTCCCAGGTTTCAGATTCCTTGTAATTAGCTCCTCAAGTATGGTTGATAATGATCAAACTGTGTGTTGTATGTGCGGCGACGTCGGCTTCCCGGACAAGCTCTTCCACTGTACCAGTTGCAAATGGCGATTTCAGCACTCGTACGATCCCTCTCTTTCTCTCTTCTCAAAACATGAAGAACTGTTCTTCGTATATATGCTTGGATAATCTTTTGTCATGGGCATCCATATATACCATGTGTGGATTTTAGTTTCTAATCATTCACAGCCCAGCCTTGTCTTCTGGATAAGGGAAGTATTATTTTTTCTCTCTCTCTCTTTTGCCAGTTTTGGTACGAGGTTAGGTCGTAATCGACCCACCTATGAGGCTCCCACTGTGTAATTCTTATGATTGGTTTAGCTTTATTGTTAACCATTGATATTGTTGTCATGATGATATCTTTGAGGCTTATGATTAATCTATACATGCCTCGCCAACCTCAGGCGTTAGTTAGTTTTAGATGGTCCATTGTCTTTCTTGAACACACCATTTTTGCTAGTCTGTATGTGATGGTTAACTACCATCCACTATAATGTTCGTTGACAGGAGTTGTAACACTGTGTATATCTTGTCCTCTCCAGACTCTGTCCATCGATGACGGCAGTAGTTGGGTTGGTATAATGTTTGTTGATATTCTCCTTTTGTTTCCTTGCTTCCAGGTATTGTAGCAACTACTACGGTGAATCATCTGATGGCTTCACTGATGTTTGTGATTGGTGCCAAAGCGAGGAGAGAAGGAGAACCACGTTGAAGCAAGGTGGTGGCTCTTTCAAGTCGAAAGGCATGGCAACTAGCTCATCGCCACGCTCCGCTGAAAAGATCAAGCAACAACACCGTGACAAAGGCGAGGACAGTGGCAGCGGTGGTGGCAGCAGTGGTGAGAAGGCGGGGAGGAACTCTGGCGGGAGCAGCAGCGGCGTTCCTTCTCCGAGGACCGGTGCTCGCAGGTATAAGCTTCTCAAGGATGTCATGTGTTGATCAGGTATGCACGCTGAGTTTGCCATCTTCACTTTTAGTAGCTCAAACAATCAGAAGTACTTCAGTTGGAGTATATGCTCATGTGCAGTATGTTATGTAACTTATGTTAAGAATTTAATGAATTAGATAAGGTTTGTTGTGTGAATTTTGTCATTGTTAGTTTTTGTATATACTGCTGTAGAACGCATAAATTTCTTGCTAGATTTTTAATTTAAAGTTTTATGCAAGAAATGATTTCACAGTCGGATTCCGCAGTTCTATTTGGTTAATATATACTATATTTATACGTCGGGCTCCCTAACGAACTTGCTATAGTTATACGTATGAATATTTAATTTCTTGGTTTTTTTTTAAGAGTTTTCGGATTGGGACTTCGATGGACCAAAAGAGTTCCCGAAATGGGTAACTATTCCCAAGTTTTTAACGTTTAAAATAAGTAAAATTACTAGAAGTGACGTGTTTCGTACATTTTACCTCAAAGAAAAGAGGGAGTACTAGAAAAACAAAGGATAGTGGTGGGAGTCATGGCATGGGCGAAGATGGTGGTTGGTGTGTGTGAGGGGGCAATCTTGCCGTACAAGGGACATTAAATATCAAGCTATGTTTCTTCGCCACCATAGACCATCCCCTGGGGGCTATTTTCCACGACTTCGTAACAATACGTTATCCGATGGTGGTTGTTCCTCGTCTCATATTATACATTTTCTTTTTTTCATAAAAATTGACATATATATATATATATATATATTATTTTTTATATATAAATATAAATCTGATTTTCAATCAAATCATATCTGATTATTTAATAACATGTATTAGATTGAAGTACGTAACTTACACAATCATTAATATTTCATGATAAATTTATAAAAAATTACGTTTGATCGTCGTTACACGTATGTCAAATTTTACATCGATACACGTGTAGAATCAAAATATTATAATAATTTCGAAAAGAAAGAAGTATATATATGTGTGTGTGGAAAAAAGACGATAAACGATATTATTTATCATCAAGTATATCCATGGATATTTTTATTCACTCGTGCACTATATGTTTGTCGAATTTGGGATCGTTGGTGGCACGTGCATTTGAAACAATACCTCGTTTATGCATCATTTGAAACCATTCAAACTCATGCTTTATAATTTAAGGATTGGAGTGCTCGAATGATTTCAATTTTGATAATCACGTTTCATATAATCAAATGATCACATCTGATAACGAGTTTTTTGAGAAAAAGATGTCAATCATCACATTTTATTAGTGTCTTGAGTTAGTTTTTCTAAAGACATTTTAGTCCCTTCAACTCCTATGGATATTGATAATTAAGATAGAAATGCCAACAATAACCCATAGATGAGAAGTCAGCAATGAAAATACATAATTTATAATATGATTGATATTTCATGATTTTTTTATAAAATGATGTTTGATCATCTCATGGATCAAAAATGTTGTTTGTGAAACAAAAGAATAATATGAGAGTATATTCCATAGTTTTCCTACTTATTGTCAAGGTTAGGTCGTTTATAGATGATCAAGTTATGCTATGGTAGTATCACCCCACCAACTATGTTTATCATTGTGCGTAGCATATTTGTGACAGGGGTCACGATAGGTGAGAGAGATATCAGAATAAGGTAGACTTGGATCATGAATTCCTCGATCAAATTCTCCTATTCAGTTGATCATGATTTTATGTGTAAGTCGTTTTTGTTTTTTTTAGTTTACCATGATTCAAGTGGGATATGTATGCATCGTGGAAGATGATGAGTTCAGCATCCTTGAGCCACGTGTGAAGTGGATAATGATCAAACCCAGTCACAGTAAAATGAAAAAAAATTGTTTTATGGTATTTTACAATTTCCCTTTGATTGGATGTTCTTGCGATTGGAAATGCCATTTTTATTTTATTTTATTTTATTTATTTTATTTATTTTTTTGACTTCCGAGAACTCTCCGTAAATTAGGCTCTTTCCTTTGTCTTACTCCGAAAAGGAGTGACAATACCAAGTTGAGAAGTACTCCAATGTTCAATACCACCATCTAAATGACCTTGGGGATTAAAACTCGGTTTAAACGAAATTTTGAATTCGGATCTTATGCATAGACGAGACGAAAAAACTGATAATGAAAAAACTTTTGTGTAACATAAGACTAGAGTCATGGTTGATTTGGGAGTAAGATTATGTTGAGGATATAGGTGAATATATTTGCTTACATCGTCCATAAAAAAAAAAAGGATATATATATGTATAGATTATGTTGAGGATATAGGTGAATATATTTGCTTACATCGTCCATGAAAAAAAAATATAAATAATTTATAATTCATTAATTTAATTTTTTGGTTAAAAATTAAATTCAGATCAAATATGTATTCTTGATCATGAGGAAACCAAACCAGTCAGCGGAGAAGAAGATGGTATCATGAACGATGGAGATGTGCTGCGCAGATGCAGACTGCAGTACAAATGACAGCTGGCTGTACAAAACTAGCAGGTGACGTCATATCAAGTATACGTTTACGTACCAGTGTACCACGCCACACCTGCTCGCTTTGGTTGCTCACTTGCACTCACCTCGCCACACACTCGCCAGCTTTGTTGTTCTCCCACCGCTCCTTACCCTCCTCCATCACTCCATCCCGGACGCTATTTGCTAAATACAGTACAGGTTTTACTAAACGCACAACCAATCCAAGGTAAGAGAAGGTGTTATTCTCCCATTCAAAACAATTATAATAAGTTGATCGTGTATGTTTGTTGAGATAAAATTCGATTCGCGTCATGAAACATCAAATATCGTTTTTTAAAAAATTATCATGAAATATTAATGATAATTTAAATTATATTATAATCTGACGCTGATGACATAATTTTTAGTGTTGATTACACGTAAAACTAAATTCCTCAAAATACATATTGAATATTATAAAAAATAAAAATATTATATCTATTTTGGGACGGAGGAGATATTAATTTGATCTTGTAATAGTAAGAGCATTTCCAACGGTCTCTCCACCTTACTCCCTATCTCTAAATATAGGGATTTTGATAAAAAATGACTCATCCAGTAGATTTCTTATCTTTATCTCTATCCTTATATCACTCCTTATTCTCCATTTCGTTCCTCACTTTTAGAGAACAAAACTATCATTCTTTATATTATTTTAATTATGATTTAATACTTTTAATAGTTATTAAAAAATAATTACTATTTAAAATGAATTTTTAACACTTAAAAAATTTATAATATTTGAAAAAATAAAAACAAAAAGGCATAATTTATTTTAAAAATAAATAAAATTCATTTAAATGATTGTTATTCACAAAAGATATATAAAAAATTAATATTTAGAAGATAAAAATAAATATCAAAATCCGTAGTTAAGCGTGCTTAGACGAGAGTAGTACTAGGATGGGTGACCTTCTGGGAAGTCTCCGTGTTGCACCCCGGAAAAACCATACCCAAAAAAATAATAATATCAAAATCATTATATGAAAAAATAAAATATTACTTTAGGAAATCAATATAGAGAATATGTTGGGTGACCAGATTGAAAACAAGTTTCCTATACAAAAAAAATGATACTGTAACGTAATATAATAGGGATAGAGATAGAAAAAATACTGCAAATGATCTAAAAAAGTTTGATTCCTTAAATGAAAATACCCATTGCAAAGGGCGCAACTAAGTCTTTTTTGTCCAACTTTAAAAAAAAAAAAGTGTGTATGTAATCCGATCAACTAATTCGTGATCTCATGATTAAAAATAAAAATGAGTATTAACTGAAATTTTTCCTAAAATGATAGGACGCAAAAAAGAAAAAGTCCGAATCTAAACTCCACATAAATTAAATTCCCGATCTAATGTATCAGAGCGTGGATAAAAAGAAGAGATGCACAACATCTTTATTTTGAAAAGAGGCACAGTGACTTTACTCCCCTTAAAAACGCCGTGCATCTTTCACTGTGAGTCTGTGAAAAAATCCCAAAGCAACAGCCTACGTGTAGACTTAAAGTCGCCTTGCGTCTTTGGCTGTGAAAAAATCACAAACCCACAACCTGTGTGCAGTCATGAATTGGTTTCTTTGTTGGGAGCAACTAAATGAAGACCCCTAAAATGCTTAATGAAGGCCTCTATGCATGTAGGCTATGTTATCCACCCAAAAAAAAGAAAGAATAAAACAATTAAAACCAGCCATGCACAATTTCGGAAGTTATGCATCCACGCATAGATTCATACTAGGGGTCTTCATTCAGCATTTTAGAGGTCTTCATTTAGAATTTGCCTTCTTTGTTCAAGAGGCTGGAGTGGGAGTACGAAAAGGTAGCGTGGACCCGATTACACCTCTGTTGGGAAAAAAAATAACACAAACGTAGTATTAGACGCATGTTTTTTGTTTTTTTGTTTTCTTTCGAGGAGACACATCAAATATATTAAATTGAAAATAAATTTTAAATGAGATATAGTTTGGAATATTTTTTTTGTGTTTTCCGTATCATTTGAGATATAGTTGACCCTTTTTTCTCCCAATGGTGCCGACTGTCTCCTCTATCCTCTCTTCACCCCTCACAGCCTCGCAGCTGCAGCCAATATTGCAGCTTTTCTTCTTCTTGTCTTCATTACTCTTTAAAACTCAGCAGTCACTTGAAAACTCCACAGCGGATGATGCCACATGCCCTCATTGGCTTTGCCGATTCATGTTCTGGTCCAATGGTATCTTCTAGCCTAGCTAGTTCATGACAATACACTACTATCGCAGAACCAACTACGTACTCATGTACTCGCGTTCTCTCCCAGTACAGGCAGTACTCCGTATCACTGTCCACTTCAGAGGTGAGGAACCTTACTCTCATGCATTGTTTTATCTATTCGACAGTCAATTTTGGATTGAAAATTCCACGGCATTATATTTCATTCATCTCATAATTTCTATAACATTTACTATATATATATATATTTATATATTTAGATTTATTTATTTTTTATTTTAATTCTAACTCTCAAATATACAATTTTTTTTGAAAAAATAATATATAATCCTCTCAATTTTCGATCTTTTACACATAATCTTCTTAATTTTGAAAATAGACACATTATCTCTTTCGAAGGGGGTTTCTATAAAAAAAAATAGTTACGTAGGATCATATACAACCGAATGACAACTGAGTAAGATTAAAAATTATTTTCTTTATTTTTTTCATCTATTTTAATTACTAATAACATAAGTACTCTTCAAATATAAAAATATCACAAATAATTTAAGACATGCTAAAATGATAAAAGATTATAAAAATTTTGGGACGATGATGTACAATCAAAAGGCCTAATGGATGAATTCATGTCTTAATTCAAGTACTCTATCTAGAAGAATCAATGGATTATATATTACTCACACTGTCCCAAATTACATAAATGATAGTAAAACTATTTGATTCAATACTAGAATTTATGTATCCCTCTATTCCAAAATAAATGCACAACACGTGTTTCGTTTTAAGTTTATGACGATCAAATATAATTTTTTATAAAAATATTATAAAATATCAATGATAAATTAAGTTATAAATTTTAATCCGATGTCAATTTAAGATTTTTTCTGATATCGTCAATAAATAAACTTCTCGAAATATGTATCGTTACAATAATTATGGGACGGAGGTAATATATGTTGAACATTTATAGAATTTTGTAAAATATATATTTATATAATGATAATGAGATTTATTATAGTAGATATAAAAAAAGATAGTGAATATTATGTATCTGAATTTAATTGATTTTGATTTTTTAGATTAAAAAATTAACCAAAAGAGAAAATATTACAAGTATTTTGGGGGTCCAAATAGAAGAATATTATATGTAATATGAGACGAAGTGAGTATTTTATACTGTATTATTATCTACTGCATCAAATAGGTGCCTGATTGTATAGAAATTATACTCCCTATGTCCCAAAATCATTACAACGACACGTATTTTGTAGTCTCCGTGAAACAATCGAATATCATTTTTTTAAAAATTATCTTGAAACATTGATGATATACTTCATCCATCCCATAATTTTTATAACATTAATTTTATACACGTAAATGTAGATTTATCCTTTTTTTTTTCAATTTTAATTCTCAGGCACATAATATTTCTATCTTCATCTATTTTAATTCTTGACAATATAGGAGTAATAATTTTCAAATATGAAAACGTTATAAATAATTTTAAACAAATCAAAATGATAAAAGATTATAAAAATTGACGAAGAGAACATTAAATTATAAACTTTGATCTTGAATCAAAAAAATAATTTTTTAATATTATTAAAAATAACAATCAAACGCATGATAGTACTTCAGGTTCCATATCATTGAAGTTGAGATGTTTTGATTTTTTACATTATTCAGTGCAAAATTGTTTATAAATTTTGTTTTTAACATGTAAACAGCCGAATCAAGTAACTGACCGAAATAGCGATTGTCACATCACCGCGATAAAGCGTTGCCTCAATAGATACAAAAAAGTTGAACATCGCCTGAAGGAGTACACATAGTGATCTGATTGGCATTTAAAAGTGCTCTCTCCCTCCCATCTCATATTTATTCAAAAATTATTTTGATTCGTTATACAAATACATATGAGTATTTGAATTTGTTTAAATTTTAATAAAAAAAATATTTTTTTAATAATATTGAGGTTTATTATAACACTTATAAAAAAAGATAGTGGATATATTATAACAGATATGATTGATTTGATATTTTTTCAAGTTAAAAAATTTCTAAAAGATTAAAGATTACAATTTTTTTTAAGAATGATCAAATAGAAAAAGATTGCATAATATATTGGACAAAAGGAGTAATATTTTCTCTGTATCATTTAAATTATAACATTTTTTTAAGGATAATCCAATTCAAATTTAAATATTTAATAATTTTTTTTACAAAAAATATCAAAATATTTTAATTTTATATTATATCAACTCACCCATCATCATTTTTTTTTTTTTTTTTTTATTTTTTATATTTATAAAAATATAAATTATTATATTGAATCAAATTGTTATAATTTGAACGACCGAGAGAGTTTGGGAGATATGCTTAATTGAGTTATTTATACAGCCCCAAACATTCAACATCTCCCCAAGATGACAGAGAGTGCCCTCCACGGTAAACAGAGGAGCCAGACTCGGAGTAGATAAAGATAATGGATATTAATGGCGGCAACTTCTTCGCCGCCGCCACCTCCGGCCACCACCACCAGCAAGCACCCAAACCCACCTCCTACCACGGCATTTCAAGCACCACATTTTCAAACAACGCCGCCATGGAGCAGGCAGTGGACCCGCATTTGGTATCCTTGCAGCTGGGAAAGAGGCACTATTATGTGGAGAATGGAGAGTTGTCGTCGTCGTCGGTTGTGGGGAAGAAGGGGAGGCAGATGACGGTGGCGAGGTGTCAGGTGGAGGAGTGCGGGGTGGAGCTGAGGGATGCCAAGGAGTATTACCGGAGGCATAAGGTCTGCGAGGTGCACGCCAAGGCAACCTGTGTTGTTGTTCACGGACTTCATCAACGATTCTGCCAACAGTGCAGCAGGTAGTAACATTGGATTTGGTTGATAGGAGTAGTACTGTTCTAGCATTATTTTTAAAAAAATCCTTAAAGTGAGACGAATATAAAAAACAAGCGATAAATGAGAATGCTCAAACAATCTTAATCGTGTTCTATCTCACGAATCGATTCTTTAATAGTAACGCCAAGAACCACATGATAAAGTTTTGATCAAAAGATAAACAAAATGCAATTCGCATTATTTCTTCGAATTTGGATATTCATGGACCAAATTGTGACTACTACATGGGTCAAGTGGGTGAGGCCCACGAAAATGAGAAATTGGGCCTTGGGCCCATCAGGACTTGAATGTTGTTGGGTGCATGACAGGTTTCATAGGGTGAACGAGTTCGACGAGGCGAAGAGGAGTTGCCGGCGGCGACTTGCGGGCCACAACGAGCGCCGCCGGAAATCACCACAGGTCTCTCTCTCCACAAACGCCGCTTCTCAAGGTCGATTTCGTACTCTGCACGCTTTTCTCACTTTCGAAGTTCATGGTAGCATAGTAGTAGTGTATGCTATCACTGGCCTCGAAATCTTCAACTGGATTAGGGTTGCGATGGTCGGAGTGGAGTACTGAATCTACTGATTGTATTATCGCGATGCGAATGATGTCGGTTATCAATGAAATCGTCATCTAGGGATTAAATGTTTCCAACTATGGGATTGAACATTGTCACATGATGATTAGGTGTATTATGAGCTAGTTGATTGGAGTATCAGTCTACTAGCAGACAATCGCGAGATGGATGTGTCTCTCTGTGCTAGCTAGTGAGTCGTGGCATATCCATTCGGCCAAAGATGGGGAAACTGCACTACTCGTTTTTGGTTATGTGAAAGCTGAATCCTTACTGTAATAGCTACTATTTTGGTTTAGCCTACGCTAGAATATACAACTTGTTAGTGACAGAGTGTTGATGTTTGATCTTTTCTGGAAGGAAAATTTGTAACTCTAGGAAAACATCTAAGTTTTCTGTAGAGATTGGAATTAGATGAAAGCTTTATTGTTGTTGGTGGTGGTTGTATGCCATATTGAGATCCTGCTAGTTCCAATATGTTATGTTTGAAGGTATGTGTGTATAGTAGTTGGAAAGCAAAATCGACTTAATCGAAAACTAATCCAAATTATGGCATTTCATCCTTGAAGAAAGATGACATGTTGAGGGGTTTTCAAACAATGGGCTGTTCTGGATAATTGTTCACTATTGATAAAAGTTGCGACCTTTTTCACAGAAAGGGAGATCATCTTTAACCGTTCACTTCTATCTTATAGTAGTATAAACTACTTCTTTCCTTATGGAATAATCTTGTGAAGGGTGCTTGCTTGTATCAGTCAGTTAAAAGCTGATTGTATTGTTTATGAGTGGCTCTTCTATGATGTCCGCCAAATGGCAATCATTAACACATTTATATCATACTTCATCTAGAGAGAGTGTACAAGCTTCTTGTAAAAATCCTCTCATTTCTACTTAAATCTGCAACACATGTCATGATCTGTATTTAAGTTTTCGTTTGAAGCATGCTGATATCCATTCTAAAGCATGACAGATCATAGCTGACCGTGTTGACACGCGAGAATCTTTAACCTAGACGGCATATTGATCCTGGACGTGAGGAATAGGAGTTCACTATTATTTTTCCCATTTCCACAGGACTGGCAGATACCTACCAAGTTTTTGTTTTCCAAGACTTTTACTTTATTGCAGATATTGCACCCTTGAAAGGAACTCGGCAAAGTCTGTGATTAAACTTATGATGTATTTGAGAATTCCGCAAATAGTTATTTTGGTTGAATAAGTGTGTTAAATGATATGAGATCTTCCTACTATTGTATCTTTACATTTTGATTTCTCATGGTTTTTCCCCTTTGGTCATGACTCTTGATTCATAATTTTGAATGCAGCAGAGCGTGCTCTCTCTCTTCTGTCATCGGAGTCTGACTACTATCCTAATGCTGCCAGTCTATCCTTGAGCTCCAGAGCTGCCCTCAACGAACTCATTGCAGAAAACCGTGCTGCCCTCCTTGCTGCTCGCCAACTTGTGCTGCTCAAGGATATGAGTCGCTCGCAGGATTACACTAATGCAGTAGCCTTCCCCTCTGCTCAAGCTCAACACCTGTTAGGTCCTCCCTTCATGCATCATCTCCACCAGCTGCTGGTGCAAGATCAGCGGGATTGGTGCCATGGTCAGCAAGAAGCTGAACATGTCACTTTGGACCTCATGCATTCCAAGCAGGCTCAAGAGCGAGAAGCCTGCACTGCTCAGTGGCATTCTCTAAATGGAGCTCACATCAGCTGATTCTTGAACTTTGGCTCCTGATCATGAGTGATAAACATTTACCTGCATGATATTGATGTTACATGCTAAATTTAGCTGTGTGATATATTTATTGCTATGCGGAAGCATCTTGGCCAGGTATTCTTACGATGAAATGCCTCAATGTACAAGAATATTGAGAAATTTGGTTCACAATCTTTGTTGAGTTGCAGCATGGATTCAATTGTCCTGATTCCCAATGCTTATATTGTCATACAGGTGATGGCCGCACTTGGAGCAGAGATTTATACTTGCAAAGGGGTAAACTTTATCGCTATGAAGCCTTCTATCAAGATGAAAAAAGGGATTGAAATTTGAGTATGAAAACATCAAATCTGTTGGATTTTCAGCTTGTCCTTCCATTGAAGTCGATAGCTCTCAGCAATATCGGTGTGATAGTTCGAATAGCATCTCTATCACTACCTGAACTACATTATTGTCTGGGTATCTCAAAAGTTGCAATGTCATATCCTTGTGCTTTTTTTTTTTTTTGCTTTTTTTTTTCTTTTCCGTAAGCAATTTTTTCTTTGAACCTTGATATAACCATACTGCGTGTCCAGTACATATTGCTTCCCATATTTCATTATGAATCACTGATTGTTGTTTGATGTTACATTGGCTACGAAGAACTCGAAATCCAGAGAACTGGATGAATCCTGTTTACCATGATTGAAATGCAGATCGTCATTTCGATGATAACCCAATTGGTCCAAACATTCAGATTTCATCCCCAGAGATCCGAGCTCTCCAACTTGATAGACATGACGGTCATGTCGATTCTCCATAAGCTGGTGCGTGCATTTCCAGCTATGCCAAGGGTGACATGGGCCATTGCCGCTTTGGTTGTGTAAGTACTTTTTGTAACAAACTTGGTACTTGTTCGATTCATTTGGATCTTCAGTCGGTGAGGCATGTGGCTTAGCTCCATCTATGTCTATGATTCATCATGTCGACAATGCTCGATCCATGTCAACAGTCGTGCTATGTGTACTATTGTTATGACTTAGAGTTATCCGGTGTTTGTCGCTCTGTTATGACCTTCGTTCATATTTGGGGCATTGACTATGTAACATGGGTTCGTCATTGGAATGGTGGGTCTACATAGCATAAATCTGAATTGGCTTGAGCCAAGGTACTTGGCTGTGATCTCTATTCCAACCCATATAATTCTGTCAGATTCATACATAATCTGGTGAGAGCAAGACGTAAAATATTGTTTTCTGATGCTTTTTTTTTTTTTATAACATGAATATTAGAGAAATAACTATATATCATCGAGCCAAATTTGAACTCTGTAATTAGCACATATGCCTATTTAGCCATGGTTGACACGAATGGTATGCTGATAATGCATGGATCGTGACAACTCAATCTTCAAGATAACCGATAAAAAGTTGCTCATTCCAACAAGGATTGCAACAACAATCAACATCAAACGAGCAAACCACATCTCAGATGAGGACATGATGTGTGATGTGATATGGTCCCTTGTATGATGAGAGTGATTTGGAGAAACCCGTACAACTTTTGTTACAGGTGGGCCCCGCCAAAGAAGATGCCAAACACACAAATCACACATACAAGCATTTCGCTATCAAATTTGTGATTGACATCTGAGCCTAAAAAAAGGATGTAACGGGTTTGGATACTTATGAGCTGTACATATCACTTCTACTTTGTAAAAAGAAACAAGGAAAGAAATTTGGCCTCCTAGTAGGAGACACTACAAGAAAGGGATCTCCCACATCATCTCTTTGCTCCAATGTCCCTATCTCATCCATATCTCACAAATCCGAAAGTTATACTTACCTTTATATGTACATATTTACAAACTATGTGCCCCGAAAGAGAGGCCGATGTTATGCAAGTATTTGTACATCGTTGATCATTGGACATCGAATTATGTTACTATAATCATTGATGTAGACATTGTTGGTTAAAAGCTTGACATGATTAAGGATGAGCAAAAATTCAGTTGCTCTATCAACGTTAGGGAGATGAGTTGTTTATTATCGAACTAATAGTTATCAAACACGTTTAATATTGAGTACATCCAACTACGAAAGATTCCCCCCCCCCCCCGTGTCGATGGAAGAGATGAGTGGATGGTGTCAAGTCGTCATCTCAACCGCACACTCATGCACTCTACAGTTCCTATGCGTTGAAGTGTACTAGCTAAAGAAAACTTGTTTGCCCAAGAGAAAAATGGTCACACATGGTTCATGCATACTAAAGGATTCACCAGAAACGGAAATTTTTGCCACCTGCATCATCAACCACCCACCGTACCCTCTCTGCCAAACGCTATTTCCAGTCTCAAGTTACAAATGAATTGGAGGCATCACTCTACATCCGTATCAAATCTCTTCAACACACAATAACGAATGAAAAGTGGCAAAAGAGATTAATTTTGTCTCATGCCCGTGAATGCATATCTAAAAGTAATGTTTTCCAATATCTGCTGGAACGCTTGCTTGATATGTATCTGGTAGAAGAGTTACTAGTGTGGGCTTTAATTATAAGAACGAATGGAACGGATGATAGCAAGAACTCGGTCATAGAAAAGGTGTAATTAAATTGAGTATAGCAACATTCACCATGCAGTAAAAAAACTCAGAGCCTCAAAGAGGAAGGAAGCAAAACAATTTTCTAGGAAAGTTTGCTCCCATGATGGCATTCTCCATTTGATATCATGTCTCTCTACCTCCTAGGTAGCTAGCTAGC
This sequence comes from Drosera spatulata, assembly GCA_035668315.1. Classification (NCBI taxonomy): domain Eukaryota; kingdom Viridiplantae; phylum Streptophyta; class Magnoliopsida; order Caryophyllales; family Droseraceae; genus Drosera; species Drosera spatulata. The sequence goes on along the minus strand of JAOVYX010006139.1, from coordinate 2,836 downwards.
AACTAATACAACACACTAATAATTGATTAGATCATCTCAAAATAACATAGAAAAAAAGCGAGAATTAATTTAACAAATCACAGTAAATTCTACCTCATATTAATCCGAGTACTTTGGGCTAACGTTATTGCCATTCATGTCAATCTTTTTGCACGATCGTGATGTCCTTCTATCCACTAGAGTAAAACATAGAGCTTGGAGATACTGAGGATGCCGCGCCATTGTAAAGCCTTTGCCCGAAGGAGTCCAGTGACATTCTCGGCGGAGATACTGCGATTGTCACAGAAGAGGAGGAATGAGCTCCTGAATCTGATGGTGACCCTGAAACAAGACCATAGATCATCAAGAAGGACTTCGCCAAATCATATGTTTATACAATTAATTATATGTACCAAAGCATAACAATGTGCTTACATTAAGGAAATGACAAAGGGATACATAAGGCTAGCAGTATCTACTGTGCGATCGCTAATAGAACTGTTTATTGGTTGATGGAAATATATTTGACTGGTTAACGTACTCCAATCCGCGATGGAATAGTAACAGTGAAAATTGTAATAAGTACTCTACTACTTGCAAAGTATCCACTGCAAAGCCAACTGCGATAGGATTTTGCACCTCTAGGGACAGGCACTATAGTCGCTATATAAACCCGAACGTAGCAATGAAGCTCTTCTAAAAGAACTTCGCACAAAAATCTCCTTTTTGGTCATCAAGCTTTAAGCTAGCGTTTCTTTTTTTTTTTTTTTTTTGATAATTATCAGCTAGCGGTATTAATTGATTCATTACACGGAAAGTTTCCATCAAAACATCATGATATGAGTTTCATTGAATGATTTATGTTCACTTGAAATATGCAATTCGAAAATATTTGGATAAGTTTCATTTACTCATTTTCCACCTACCAAATTGATGGATGACAGTTCCAGTTCACCTAACCAATGATTCAAGAAATATAGAAATCTCATTTTCAAACACATGATACCAAATATTGTCTAGATTAACTCCTGCATCACGATCCATTTTAATCTTAGTAACGTTTGAAAGGTCATCAGATTGTCTTTGTTAATGCATATGCTAAGTGCTAGTAACATTTTTGTAACAAAGCGACGACATAAACAGTTATGTTTCTAAACAGATCGGTTAATCTCGGATTGAAGAGTAGAGTGCAGGGTAAGGTAATTACTAGGAACAGTTTCAGACGGTGAATTCTGGGCAGATTCGGTCTGCGAGTTGCGGCCATCCTGCGATGAGTTCGATTGATGCGACTTCCGCCTCCTGCGATTGTGATCGGCCAATCTTTTCCGGCAGCTCCTCTTCCCGTTATCAAACTCGGTCAAAAGATGAAACCTATAGGATCAACAACCAAAAAAGGACACTAATAATTAATCTCACATTCTCAATTCCATTAAACCTATAGTTGACAGCAGCAGCAATTAGTTACTACCACTACTATTGTTCTTACATATGTTGACTAGTTTTTTATTCGAACAGCAAAAAAAAAAAAGTTATGAAAGCGAGGCAACAGTGTACGTTCAATGGGGAACAAACAATTCAATACAAATTCCGCCGGAGACAAATGCCCTCGGGATCTCCCCTTGTACGGACCCTTCCAATCATTACCTACCCGCGCCATTCCTCTTGCCCATTTTCGTCATTTTACCTTCAACACAAGAGGTCTTAATCTTCTACAGTATTTCACTCAGAATGACTGAATAATTATTCAGTGAAACCCATACAAGTGAAAATAACCATGTGGATATCCCTGTTGCATTGCTGACCGTAAAATGGAGTAAAAACTGGACAACCGAAAGAGAGCAAATGGAGAAGATTAAGGTAGTAAATTTGAACCTGCTGCATTGCTGACAGAACCGCTGTGTTAGACCAGCGGCGATGACCGTCGACGCCTTGGAGTGAAACTCACACACCTTGTGACGGCGATGATAATGCTTAGCATGACTAAGATCAGCGTTACACCCCTCGGCCTGACACCGGGGCACATTGATCGTCCCGGAGTCAGGCCTCGACCTCCGATACAGTCTGCTGACAAAATCATCGTCAGCAGAAAAATACGTCCGGCCGCCCAAGTTGAGCCCGATCCGGCTCGTGTAGTCCATCAGGCTCGGGCCGGCAGGTTCGTTCTTGGGGATCATCATGTACCCGGTCGGACCGGGAGCATTGACAGCGTTGGCGGCGGCAGTCATCATGTCTAGGGAAAGAAGGGATGGGTTGGGAGGTGGAAACGACGCGCCAGTGAAGGCGCGTGGGTCGAGGACCGACGGGTAGTGTGAGGCCGCCTGCGGGTGCTGGTGGTGGTTGTAAGGGTAGTTGTAGAGAGAAAAAGCAGAATGTGATGGTTGGACTATCCCGAACCCGCCGCCACCGCCAATGCCGTCGACAGAGGTGACACCACCGTTGCCTGTGTCGACCGAGAAGGCGTGGTGGACGGAGTAGGGGTCGTAGAGCTGGCGGGAACGGTGGTCGTCGGAGGGGTCGTGGGCGCCCGTGGCGTCGTCGGAGCCAGTCAGCTGCATCAGCTGGGACGGATTGTCCCACCCGTAGTCCAACATATCGCCTTTGGCTCTATATACTTGTAACGCCAAAAAGCATCACAAGTCTTGGTTTCCGAAGAAGACAGAATGACAAATGGGGTTTCAGAGGAGGTGATTGGTGGAAGTAATGATCAAGTGGAAGGCCATATGAGAACCCAAGGATGAAATGGAATATTGGAATGAGAAATGTGAATAATGGGGAATTGCAAGTGAAGAAGAGGAGTGGTTGTTCTGTTTATGCTTGTGTTTCTGTTTTCTGGTGCAGTGGATTCTCTTCTTGTTTG
>JAOVYX010006128.1:0-36846 GCA_035668315.1 Drosera spatulata | reverse complement strand
TTCACAATCTCGATATACCTACTCGTCACTCCCTTCTTTTCTAAAGTTTTCCAAATCACTTCTCTTGGAATAGAATCTACGTCTTTTCCAGGTCGACAAAAATCATATGTAAATTCTTTTTCTTTATCCTAAAACGTTGCATTATACATCGCAAAAAATAAATAGCTTTTATGGTTGACCTAGCAGGCATGAAAGCAAACTGATTCTCGGTCACCCCTGTACCTTTTCTTATCCTTTTCTCTATCATTTTCTCCCAAAACTTCATACTGTGACTCATAAGTTTGATTTCTCTGTAATTGGAGCAGTTTTGAACATCTCCTTTGTTTTTGTATATGGGAATCAAAGTACTCCTTCTCTACTCATCAGGCATCTTCTTATCTATCATAATTCTATTAAAAAGTTGTATCAACCAATTAACTCCTTCTATCCCAAGACATTTCCAACCTTCGATCGGGATTTCATCTGGACCCATAGACTTTCTTGAGCTCATCCGCTTTAAAGTCTTCTTAACTTCCTGTGTCCTAATATGACGAAAATAACATCGGTTCATCATCACATTTACATTCCCACTTATTTCATTCAGGGACACTTTCCTTATACAATTAAAGAGTTTGTCAAAATGCTCTCTCCATCTTTCCTTAATGTCCTCATCAGCCGTAAGAATATGCTCGGCATCGTCCTTAACACACTTTACTTGACCTAAATCCTTAGTTCTTCTGTCTCTTGATCTAACTAACTTAAAGACTTCTTTTTTCCCTCTTTTTTGTGTTCAGCCTTTCATACAACTGCTCATACGATTTATTCTTCGCATCACTCACAGCATATTTAGCTTCTTTTTTGGCGCGTCTATACTTCTCTAAATTATCATCATCATGACATTTAAACAGAACCTTATAATATTCTTTCTTATACTTTATCTTATCTTGAATCTTTTTACTCCACCACCACCCCTCTTTATCCAACGGTGGGTGGCCCTTAGATTGTCCTAATGTCTCCATCGCTACACGTCGGATACAATCAACCATCGCATCCCACATCTCACATGCACTTCCGTCAAATATCCATGAAGCTTCTCTCAATAACCTCTTTCTGAAAAACTTTTTCTTATCTCCTTTTAAGTTCCATCGTTTTGTCCTTATAAGATTACATTTTGTTTTCTTCTTCTTTCTATTTGAGACAGAAATACATCTATAACTAACAAACGGTGCTGAGTGGTCAAACATTCTCATGGGATAACCTTACAATCCTTGCAATTCTTCAGGTCTCTTTGTCTCATAAGGAAGTAATCAATCTGAGAATTGCATAAACCACTCTTAAAGGTTATCAAATGCTCTTCACGTTTTTTAAAGAAGGTATTCGTAACAATAAAGTCATATGTCACAGCAAAATCCAATATACTTCTCCCTTCTACATTTCTCTCGCCAAAACCAAATCCTCTGTGAACCTCCGAGTAACCATCTTTCTCCTCACCGGCATGTCCATTTAGATCCCCACCAATAAAGATTTTTTCTTTCTCAGGGATCGACTGTACTACTTCATCCATGTCTTTCCAAAACTGAACCTCAGCATCTTCTCCAAGACCTACTTGCGGGACATAAGCACTTACCACATTAATACTTTCTTCTCAATGATCAACACCTTAACAGAAATCACCCTATCTCTCCAATGTTTGATACTAACCATATTTTCTACCATCTCTTTACGCATAATTATACCAACTCCATTCCTAGTCCGACTTTGACCGCAATACCATAACTTAAACCTCATACTTTGAATAAACTTATCCTTATTTTCGGTCCACTTCGTCTCTTATAAGCAAACGATATGGATCCCCCTTTTAATCATTATGTCTATTCGATATCATTATTATTTTAATTGTATTTTTTTATTGATTGATGAAATAGAATTGTTTAGGATCACTATGAAGATTTCAACACTATCAAAATCAACGTTTGAGAATACAAATGTATGTTCATTTAATGAAGCTAAAGGGGTTATCAAACGTTGTTGATATAAGACTAAAACAATTCAAAATACATACTAAAAATAGTGTCATTTCTGAAAGTGTTGTAAGAATTGAGGAATATATGAAATAATAAATATAAGAAAAAATAACATTTAATCCACATAAATTATTAAGCCTTGACAAATGATCCACATTAAGTTTAGAAATAAGCAATTAAATCATTTATCGTAAAAAAATCACATTATTTTGTCATGAAACCACATTCAAAGAAAGTTAACTGCATATTTATTTATAAATTTTAAAAAAATCAAATTATTTTGACATGAAACACCATTTACAAGAGATGATAAGAAATCATCTACATATTTTAAAAATTTAAAGGGATCATGTGTCACTGTTACCTAGTTCACGAAGTTGTATGCTCTTCTCCCTATATATAATATAAAAGGGTTTTCAATGTATTATCTTCCTAATACTTACACCAATCCATTTTACCCTTTCAAACTTCGTAATTTCATATTATCTTCCTCAAACCTCATTATACGGACGTTTTATCCCCTTCTTCAAAACCTATCCAAACATATCATCCAAAATGACCAAAGCATCCTTTAATATTATTATTTCGAAACTAGATTTAAATAATTTATATGAACTTACAAAAATAAAGTTTAACACTATACAATAAACACATAGAAACCATTTAAACCAATTATAACAAAGTTATTCCAACAAAATCAATTGAAGAATAATTCCAACCAAGCAAAATCAAAAACGCTTAAACTTATTAAAATAAAACAAAAAAATTGATGTGTTAAACTTATTTTTGTAATGAACGTTTCGTTATTCTCGTGTCAATCTCGATTAGAAAATAACAATAACGTATATAAAATTTCAAAATTTGGTGTGAAAATATTATTTTTTAAATTCAAAAAATTAGATGTGCTAATATATTTTCTTTTTCCTTTGAAACTCATAGCAATTGCTGAAATAATCTTCAGATTCATTTTTCGTATAATCTTCTACGTAGAAGATTATACGAAAAATGAATCTGAAAAGTGTGGATCACTTGTTGTTTGAATGTGATTATACATGGTAAGCGGTGGAGGCTGTGATACTAAATTTAGAGTGGTTTGTCCCCAACTTAACCAGGAAGTTACATCCATTCTTCATGCACAGAAATCACACTATGTAAAACCACTTTACAAGCACATCCTTGCTCTCTTACTCACAGACCACACACTGCAAGACTTCACCTATAATTCCTAACTCAAGGACACTTACAAGTCGTTTAACCTACGTCTATTCTAGAGTAGAAAAAACTCAATTACATACACACCCTAGTGACTGTATACAAACCTAGGTCCTATCTTGTTCAATCTGTGAAAACTTGAACACTAAGGGTTTGAATATATCTTAGATCTTCATATAAAATATGAAATCCAAACCTTTTGAATCACCATATATGGGTTCAAAATTTTTCCTTCTTGAAAACACTTAAAACCCTTCTCCGTAAAGATCTTTGTGATTCGCACACTCAAAAATATTTTCTCTATTTTCTTAAATAATAGACATTGATAAAATAGAGTGGAGACGGGATGATCGTGGAAAACAAAAACAGATCTGGTCAAAAATATTTTTAACATGTTTTTCTAGATTTAAGGGATTTTTAACAAAATAAAACAATCTGACTTATCCCTTAACGTTCACTACCAAAAAGATAATTTTTTTTCCAACATAAAGCCAGTTAAATATGTAGTAAATGTCTTTTTAAAATGTGATCCGAAAAATCAGGGTTTTGATACAGAATCTGTCACTGACACAAGAAACGGTTTTTTTGTAAGGATCGATTCTTGTAAAAATATTTTTCTCTTTGATAATTAAATAGATTCTAAGTGCTCATTATTTCGATTAATTAAACAAGCGTATCATACCTGCTGACAATACATATGATTCTACATAGAGCGAACTGCAGCTTCCATCCAGTAGCTTTTATTATTGTCTCTGAATTGTTCTTGAGGTTTATAACTTTAATCAGCATCTTCACTTCATCCATCAAACTTCAAACCCGAACTTTAGATCATCTCTGGTCTGAACCAATAATCTTCATATCCATCTTTATTTGATTTGAATTCCGTGTGATTCTTTATGCACCAAACTCGTTAATATCAAAACATTGAAACTCAAAACAACATAAGTGTATTATTATTTGTTATTATCAAAACATATGAGATTCAACAGGATTTTCGTTTTCTGCATTGGGCTTTGGCCTCGCAGGCTTAAGATCTTTATGTTTTCTTCTGGATTTACGGCTTGGTTAGTTTCAATGGAGTATATGTAGACAACTAAATGATTTTAGGAGTTTTTTTTGTAAGTTTTTTCTCCTATGTAATGAAATCTTTGCCTTCCGCCGAAAAAAAAAAAAGACAAACAATAAAATTAAAAATAAGACAAGTAAAATATTTGTTATGTCTCAAAACCAGTAATAATGCACACGAGTACCTTTATGAGATATGATGTGAACAATACTATATCGGTCGATTAGCCAATATCTTTCTCCATCAAGTAATCAATATCTTTGTTTCATCCTAAAGAAGAATTATCTCATTAATAAACAATTCTAAATTGATTTTCTATAATCGATATAATTATGAGCTCGTTTGACTGGATTGATATATATGCCCTGTTTTCTTTTTTTCCATTTCATCCCTATTAATCGATGGAGGACAAGCCGCAACCGCGGAAGATTTTGTTTTTTGAAATTCAAAACGTATAAAGATATACTGTATACATATAGAAAAATGGGAGGAGTTGTGGACTCAAAAACAGAAAAGAGGAAGAGAAGTGGGGCCCATGCGGTTGGGAAGAGTGGCGGGGAAAATGGCTGTGCTCTGTTGGTTTGTTGTGCATATCGTCCCAAATCTCACCTGCTTCGTCTTCCCAAATTCTCTCGTTCACATCTCTTTGAATCTTTGTTTATTGGCCAGGACGATGATGCTTACAAACTATTGTTTCGCATGCCATCGGCTTCAATATTAAAATAAGTATAACTAACATATTAATTCGTGAGTTCGTCTCATATAATTTGTAACATATATGTATTTTGTATTATTTTATATCTATGAATATGAATTTCGTTTTCATATCAAATCACGTCTGATCGTCCCACAACATGTATTAGGTTGAAATACATAATTTACATAACCATTGATGTTTCACGATAAATTTATAAAAAATTACGTTTGATTGTCGTTACACGCATGTCAAACTTTATATCGACACATATGCAAAGTCAAAATATTACAAATTATATGAAACGAATGAAGTATGATATTAGGGTAATATGAAAACAAATATTTATGTCATAAAAAATATTTAAATTTGTTGATTATCAAACACAACGAAATATTTGAGTCAAATATAGGTGAAGATTTATAAAATATGAGATAAACAAATTTTAAACCCTATCTATCCCATCTGTTATATTACATCCATTATCTTCTCTCATGAATTATATAATAAATCCCATTATTATCAAAAAAATATTCTTTTTAATCAAAATCCATAGAAATTCAACTCTAGCATAAATTTCCGTGCCAGATCAAAACATTTCAATAAATATGAGACAAAGGAGTATTATATTATTCCCTTCGTTCCATTTATTTTGTAACATTGCATCATCACTGCATTATTTAACACGTATTTTAAGAAATTTGGTTATTTATTTTAACGACGTAGAAATATTACGTCACTATCACAGGATTAAAATACATAACTTAAACTATTATAAGCGTTTCACGATTATTTTTCGTAAAACAATATTTGTTCGTATCGTGAACGATTCGTAACTTGAATAACTTTTATTGATTACCTAATGCAATGTTGCAAAACAAACAGTAGTATCGCATCAGGGATATTAAAAGGTTCTCTGATTTGATGGTGCTTTTTTAATTAGAAGAGCAAAATGGATTGGTGGTTCAAGAGCACAACTCTCCTCCAACCAACGCTGCCCTATTATCCAAGGCTAACATGAGACGTAGGGGTTATATAGATTTGTTAGGTTTTGATTTTTTTTTAATGAAAGTTTAGACCTTTTTTTCATAACTATTTTTGATATTATTTGTGCGTGAAATTATGTGTAAAACATTATGTTTTATGATTTTATTGTTATCATTTAAAAAATCTAATATTTTAACTTTATTTATTTCAAATAAGTAAGATTAAAATTTTGATCGAAATTTTATAGTTTTGAGTAATAAACAAATTACAGTCATGAGCAAAACAGTGCCTCACCTGAAATTGAAGTTTTCCGATCAATCTCCATTTTTGCAGACAACGGAACGATGAGCGACGCCAAATCTATATCAAGAAGGATATGAACCTCTTGAATGTCCAGATCGAGATCCAAGTTAGGAATCTGTGAGGTCAGGGTTCTTCTCGTTAGTTGGGAGCAACATCAATCCAGCACGATACTTGGACTCCCTCAACTCCATGACGATATGATCTGTCAGAGCAACATCGATCATGACATCGGAGATAATTGGCAAGATAATTGGAGTATTTGTGGGTGTAGGGTAATATCCGGTGATATTGATTAGACTTGTATAAAAAAGGAAAACTGAAAATTGAAACTCTATATAAAAAAAAGGAAAACGACAAGATTTGATTGAGCTGTGACGGAAGCAAAGTGAGTGAATAAGGATAGATCAGATCATCGATGGTTTTTTTTCCAAAAAATAAAATCGATTCGTAAAAGGAAAATGTTTCATATATCTATAATTTGAAAAGAAAAAATCAACTTTTAGATAATTTTTATTATTTTTTATTATTCATTAAATCATCTAACCATATTAATCTTTATAGCACCTAAGAATTTTATTTTATTCTATGAACCGATGTTAATAACAAATTTTTATGATGAAATAGATATAATTATATTTGACTTGTCTTATATATTTAATTCAACATTATTTTTTTCATTATGATATTCTATCGTACAGCGTACGGATCAGTATTTTAGTACATATATTATATATTAAGCGAATTGACATAGCATTATGTTTGTGTTGTTGTACCAGACAATCTTGACCGTTTAGAATTTTAATCAACGATTGAGATTTATTTGAAGAATTAAATATGATAATTATATTATTAATTTAAAACATAAAACTAATAATATAGTATAAATGGTAGTCACCGGATAGTATATCTTAATTATTCTAAGCCTTCAAACGGTATGTCAACTGACGTCCTGCGCATTAATAAATTTTTTAAAAAGTTTTTGAAAAAATAAAAAGATTTTTTACAAAATAAATTTTACAAATTATCAAAATCAATAAATTCAAATGAAATTAAAAATCTATTATGAAATAAATTTTTAAATCTAATCTACTCCCACCTTCCCATAAACTTTACAACATGTACGTATTTTGCATTATTCTATACGTATGGATATAATTTTAGTTTTCGTATCAAATTAAGTCTGATCGTCCCGCAACATGTATTAAGTTGAAGTACGAAACTTACACAGTAATTGATGTTTCATGATAAATTTATAAAAAATTACGTTTGATTGTCGTTATACGCGTGTCAAATTTTGCATTGATACACGTGCAAAGTCAAAACGTTGTAAAGTTTATGGACGGAGGGAGTAATATATATACTATTACACTTAGCATTCCGGCGATATGTCAACTGGCGTCCTAAGGTTAAAAACTAAAAATTTTAAAAAATATAACTTTTACTACACAAAATCTATCAAATATCTAAATCTAATATAAATCTAACGAAAAATGACCCTAACATATATTTTTTTAACAATATTTACAAAAAGATACACACGCGATTTTATTTTCGCAAAAATACAATTTGCTCCATTGTCCGATTTTGTCTCTCCACCATCTCCGTCGTTGCACCATCTCTCCATCATCTCCGCCAATAATTGGACTCGGCATCGGTCTAGGAACCGTGATAACGACAAAGCCACCGTTGATTTTGTCAACGATTTTCCTTAACTCTCTCTCGGTATAGCGTGGGAGCACGAGCAATTTCCTCTTCCTCAAGAGGTTGCCGAGTCGACAACAGCAAGTTCAGATTCGTCGCGGATTACATTGTGTTAGGGATTTTGCTTCGCAAAAGCTCGAAGGCTCTTCAGGTAAACTTCATTTTTTGTTGTTTAGCTTGTCATTCTCTTGTTTTAGCGTTGTTTCAATTCATCATTGACTTTGATTTTTCGTATGGAATGTATGAGTAGAGGTTTGAGTATTTCGTGTGAAGTGTAGTGGAGAGCAGGTTTCGATTGATGATGGTGTAGGCATGTTTGTGAGGGTCAGTTATGTTTGATTTGTTTGGTGACTAATCACAATATGATTTGTTAGTTGTAGGCATGATGATGATAGTAAAGATCGATTAGAATGAAGAATTTGGTGTATACTTAGTTTGCGAGTTTATAGGATTTGAGCTACTATGTGCCTTCCGCGATGTGAAGTGAAAGAGTGGCATAAAGTGGCATATTGTAGTCTCAACACTGTGGATTTCGTGTGCGAGGAGATATCTATATGCTTTTTGACGACATGAACTCATGATGTTCTTCTAATTGTACTTAATGGATTTATTTGACTGGTGAAGAACATGGAATAATTTTAAGTCACAAACGTTGTGCACGCAACAAGATGTAGCTGCTCTCATTTTCTGATAGGGATTGTTCGAATCAGAGTGTGAAGAGGCGGTTGTGGCTTGTTTGTGGTGGATTTGTGGTTGAGAAGTTATCTTTTTTTTTTTTTTGTATTGTCATACTGCTTTTTTTTTTTGTACTGTCGCTCTATTTCATTTTTATTCATGCGCTCTATTTTGATTTTATATAGATGTTTTGTTTTATTTTTATTCATGCGCTCTGTTTGGGTTTGGGTTTGGGTTTGTATAATAAAAAAAAGAGAATTTTGATAATTTGGGTTTGTTTCTTAGGACGCTCTGTTTTTTCTTCAGACGGTCTTTTTTTTTATTAAGACGCTATGTTTTTGATATTGTACTGGCACTTATTTTTTACCGTCACTTTATTTCATTTTTGTTCATGCGCTTAGTTTTCATTCCCTATTTTTTTTGTATTAACGCTCTGGTTTTTTTTTTTTTTGTGTTATCGCTTTGTTTCATTTTTTGTCATGCGTTCTGTTTTGATTTTATACAGGCGCTTTATTTTATTTTTATTCATACGCTCTGTTTGGGTATGCATAACTAAAAAAATGGGAATTTGGGTTTGTTTCTTTGGACGCTCTAGTTTTTCTTTAGACGCTCCGTTTTTTAATTAAGGTGCTCTGTTTTTGGTCTTGTACTATCGCTCTATTTTATTTTTATTCATGCGCTCTATTTTCATTTAATTTAGGCGCATTATTTTCATATTCCGGCAAAAATTTCGACAACGCGGCAGATTTCGACAAAGGTTCCGACAACTTCGTTGGATTCCGACGCCGTGATCGGATTCCGATTACGGTTGGGTGATGGTAGGGGTTGGGGCACAGATGAGAACAAGTGTATATTTTGGAATTTTGATTCCTTGTGTATCTTTTTGGATTTTTTTCAATTTTTTTCACCCATTATTTGGGTGAATTATCCAAATCTATAAATTTTTAACTATAATTATAAATACATATACAAGGAAAAATAATTTCAAAAAACTAGGACTCATCCATCTCATCTAATCAGTAACCCTATCCTCACCTTCACGCAAACCCCTACTATCACCCCACTTCCATCGGAATCTTCATCAGAATTCGACCACGTCACCTGATTCTTCGTCGGAATCCGATGATATCGTTGGAATCTTTGTAGAAGTTTCATCGAAATCTGACCACGTTGTCGGAATCTTCTCATAATCTGAAACAGAGCAGCTGAACAAAATCAAAATAGAGCGTCTCAACAAAATGAAATAGAGTGTATGAACAAAATCAAAACAGAGCGTCCGCACAAAATCAAAAAAGAGCTCCTGAACAAAATGAAATAGAATATCTGAACAAAACAAAATAGAACGCCCCAAGGAAAAAAACACAGGCGCGCTGTTTTAAAAATAACACATGTGTTCTGTATGAAAATAACAAAGGCGCTCTATTCTGAAGAGTCCAGGTGTTCTGTTTTAAAATAACATAGGTGTTCTGTTTCTGAAAGCACAGACACTGTGTTTCTGAATAAAAAAAATAAACAAAACGTCTGAATAAAATGAAATAGAGCGCTTTAAGGTAAAAAAAAAAACAAAATGACAGTTAAAAAAATACTTCATAATCTATCACCCAATAACAGGATTATATACATTCAGAATCAATCTTTCCCTTCAAAGGAACTGGTCAAGCATAATGACACCTAGAAGCATGAGAAATACATGAGCAAGAATAAGACTCGAACTCACAGATTCTGAGCAATCGCATAGAATGCACATGGACATGTCAAATTGCTAAAATATCAACAGCAACAGCAATGAATCAAGAGGACAGAATAACCAAACACCAACAGCTTAAAAAATAAATAGATCACAAGAAAATGAAAGGCATCACAATGGGTTCTAGATCGACCTTTTCGTTGAAGAAAAACGTCACAACCTCATGGTGAAAAACAGCCTCGCCTTGTTGCTAGATGGACTCAAACCCGCAGTTCTGTCAATGTCGGAGCACGCACACTCTCATGGTAGATCGCTTTGTTGCGACCGCTAGTCAGGATTTCAGGGCAAGGTCGGACCGGGGTCCTTCGAATGAAGCTAGAATCTACTCGACAACGTCGGGTTTGCTTGCGAGGATACTGGTTCGTTGTATGGCGGAAGTCGGAGGTCGAGAATGATGAGTATGATTCTGCCATGGACGTTGATTATGATGCTTGATGAGTATGATTCTGATCGGTCATCGCACTGGCCGGCGATGAGGCGACGACGTGGGAGTTACAGTGAATCGGAGAGGAAGGGTGAGGAGGAAGAGATTGACCGGGGGAAGGAGGAAGGAGAGAGAGTGTAGGGTAATGGACTGAAATTATATATTTTGAGAAATATGTTTTTCTGTGTATGTTTTTAGAATTAATTTTAAAAAAGTATAGTTTTGGATCATTTTTTGAATTTATTTTGAAATAGTATATATATTAGATCAGATCAGAAGATTTTTTAATTTCTTATGAATATTTATTTAATATTAAAGTGGGTAACGTCCAATGGGATACCATGGAAAGCTTTAGATAATAGTATATATCTTAGATATAATTAGATTAATTAGATTATTACTATAATTCTAATACCGGTGTTTTACCATTGGGGAAAAACCAATGTTCGACATACCACACCTTTAGAATCTGTTTGGTATCATTCTTGTATGGTTTTCTCTTTTAGTTTTACTATCTCATGAAACAAAAGTTTTTTATATTGATTTTTTTAATCTTAAATGAATGAAAAAAAAATGATTTTTAATTTCTATTTTTTATTACATCTGAGTACAACATTCAACTTTCCTTCTACAAATAAATAATAATAATAATGAATTTAAAAAAAAAAAGAAAAATCATCAAAAGTTTTTTGTTTTCGTTATTGGTTTTCTATTTCTATTACTGGTTTTGATTTTCATATTTTTCAAACAGTGATATCAAATAGCCCCTTAACTTTTAAAAAGATGATTTTTTGGAATCGCAATGAAAAATTGAAGGAAAGCTATAAAACAAAAAAATAAATCCTATATTTGTTTACAAACAAAACAATTAATAGATCGGACGGTCGATGATCGTCAATCTTGATGATGATCACATAAGAGTGATGAAGACAAGGTCGTCTAACAATTATCAAGACCTTGAACAGAATTCACGTATGTGAAAAATAAGATGACTCTCCATGCCTTGCACCCTCTATATTTATAGAGTTGATAGCTTGGTCGCCAAGTTATATCTTTAGGAGTTTTTTCAAAGAAGATAATTAGCGAAATATCATATGTAAGAAAGAATAATGATATTTTACTATGAATATCATTATTTCTCTAAATCCTCTCATTTGTATATTTCCCCATATCTTTTGTAGATCATAATTAGTAGATATTAGTAATAATTATGATCATTAGTTTTATGACCATCAGTTCGTGTAATTCTCAGAGTTGAATAGACTATTTAAAATTTTCTTATTAATTAAGTGCAACCTTGTCTTGACTAGTATGCACTAAGTCTGCTACAGCCTTGCGTAACTAGTCTACAGTTGAGATTGGAGTCCTTAGGACTTTATCTCTTTGTGTCCAAGTTATTTTCCAACAGTTCTAATGTATGAAATACAAAACAATAAAGATTTTCAACAGTTATTTTCCAAATTATTTATACTGGTTTAGACACTCGTTGTTAAATAACAAACGAAAGCTTAATCGAGTCTTTCCTTGATGACTAGTTCAGTCAAGCCAAGAGGTGAGTTCGTTATCTCTTTGTTTTGACTTACAAAAAAACCCCTTGTAAGCTTACAATTTGCCGTGGCAAGAACCTAGAATTTTATACAGACCACTTCAGGACTCTGCTGCAGCTTTGTGTTCTTGAGGCAGACTAGTGCACTCCTTTTCGAATCTTCAATCCAGCTATTGAGAACGATTGCACAATCAACTTGACAGTATATTTTGCTTGCAAATGAATCTCAGAATCATTGTCAATCTTCTCAGAGTAGAGAGAATCCCTTTTTATAAGGCTCAGAGGATTAAAACCCATGATTGTACTATTTGACGTTGAGAGCTGTTTATTTGTCCCTTATACTATTCCTCAATGAAGTTAACAGGTTTCTTCACGGCAGTCTTCAAGCTTGTATAAATTTTCAAATCTCAAATCTTGGATATGAACATTTCTCAGATCCCCTTTCATTCACCAATCAGCCCTGCTATATTCCTTAGTCTGCTATGCTTCTGTCTCTGCTGTAACCCACCTCTGCTGCACCCAGTCTGCTGTATTGAGACATGACTTTTATCCTAAGACTTCGATCGTAGATCGTGACAGATTTATGGTCTTTTGCTACTCATATTCATCCCAATTACTTATCTAGAACTCTTTGATGTTGACTGTATCTAGGTGATCCACAATAGTCTCCCATCTGTGATCCTTTGCTTCCTAGACTGCATCTAACTATCCTATTTCTCAACTTAAGTAATTGACTATGAGTTTTGGCATGTGTCTTATGACTCTGCTGTATGCTGCTCTATACCTAACAGTAGGACCAGGCAGTATGAGTTTTGTCCTCTTTTGCAATGGTTTTTCTTCTTGGAGGCAACTTATTCTCCTTTGACAATTGATCAAGCATAGCTTGTCTTTCTATGTGTCCAAGAAGATCCCTTGTTTTTTGCCATGTTTCTTGTGACTTATGGTCTCAATTGCTAAGGCTCTTTGAAGGGCTGCATCAATAGGTGCTTTGTCTATCATGGTTGTAGCTTAAGCTTCCCCTTTTCTTATCAGTGTTGTAGTTGATCATATCTTAATTATAGTAGACAGTTGCTCAGTCTACAGACTACCGAGCTCCTTGCCTACGGTAGATATTGGGACTACTATAGTGGTCTTTGTTGTTGTGGTCTTGACTGCATTGCTTTCTAAGGTGATAATCTTGAGAGCTGTTAATGTGGTGACCGGGTGCTCTGACTGTAGTCTCCTCAAATCGGCTTCAATATCCTCAATCTCTTTTCTATTGTAGAGTTTTGTTCTTAACTCTTGTTTAGCTCAGCCATTGGTCCTTCGCTTATTCTTGAATAGCTAAGCTGAGCTTGTATGATAAGCTCCATCAAGTTCTCATCTTCACTAACCTTCAGGAATTCAATTGCCAAATTTGCATTATGAAAGACTGCAACCTCTGGATTTTAGGAGCGAGAATTTTTTAAGATGCCCCTTCTTCAACTGTGGCCAGTGGTATCTCCACTTCTGTAGGGACCACATCACCTACTATACCTTCACTTGTGGTCTCTACTTGTAGTTAAGTATGAGTTATCATTGCTTCAAGTTGGTTTTCTATGTTTTCATCCAAATTTTGTCCATTTGTAGTAGGGTGCACTAACTCGTCTACACCAGTATCCTATGCAGTTGATTCCTTGAATAGTTGAGTGACTTCATGCTCCTCCATGGTTTGCTAGGTTTGGTGCTCTGGAGCATTTGTGATAGCATCTTCTGCTTCTTTTGATTCAAGAAGCACAAGCTTCCTTGTGATTTTCTTTGGTGGCTTTACGGTCATTTTCCTTTACTGCACTTTGTGCTTTGTAGTAGTGCCCTTTGTAGTTAAGGGCTTAGCAGCAATTGCTTTCTTTGAAGACTTTCCCTAGGCCTCCTTGAAAAAAACTGGAGTAAGGGCTATATCCCTTACTCCAGTTTTTTTTTATTATCAATGTGATACCTCAAAAGGATAGCACTAAGTGTGATTATATTTTGTTCACAATCAACCTGTCACTTTACACTATGTAAACGACAATACAAACCAAAACTCAAGGGCTTTTCTTCTCCTCTGCAGGACTTGAAATAGTTTCTTGATCTTGTTTGTAGAACACTATCGCTATTCAAACTCTACTTTCAGATTACTAGTTCAGATCTTCAGCAATCAACATTTCACTTCTCTTCACTAGAGCCTTACTGTACGAATATTCAGTTCAGAGCAATGGAGATTCTTGGGTTCAAATTCTCATTGAATCTTGGGCATCACCCTTTGTATTTATAGGCAATCCCAAAACTATAACCGTTGTCAGAGTCGTTCTTTCTCTATATCATGGCTTTCATGCCACCCTAGAACTATTTAGTCAAAATTCGTGACTCCTGTTCCTAGCACTGAAAGGACACTGAACTGTTCAAAGGATCCAACATTATTCTTTTCTTCATCTGGACCCCTTTGTTGTTCTGGGACTCACTGCATCTTAGGCTTATTGTAGTAATCCTTTTCAACCAGAAGCAATCAAGGATAAACCATTCCTTATTGTAGAAGCCCAAATGCCCATGCCGTACTGTCCCTTTACTCACCGTCCCTTTACTCATGACCTCAATACAGCCAGCCTTACTGTATTTTTTTGAACCAGCCTTACTGCGTTTCTCTTTGAATCAGCCTTGCTGTATTCCTTTTTGAATCAGCCTTACTGCGCATCCATCGCAGCCTCACTTTTCAAGCAGACGAGTCTCAGCCTTGGTGTATACTAGGATATTCTAAGACTAGGATTTGCCTATCACTCAATATTATATATCATCTCAACAATCTCCCCCTAAATTGATGACAACAAACTTTATCTAAACAGCAAGAAGATATACATAATTTTTTTTATTTACATCAAAGAAAACAATCATACGAAATTTTGTTAGGGGAGAATCTCATTCAAGATTCGTTGGTTCAGAATCTCATTCAATCTTGGGATTCACCCTTTGTATTTATAGGCAACTTCAAAATTCTAACCATTACCAGAGTCATCCTTTCTCTGAACCGTCGCTTTCACGCCACCCTGGTACTATCTAGTCAAAACTCATGACTCCTGTTCCTGACACTGAAAGGATGCTGAACCGTTCAAAGGATCCCACGTGATTCTTTTCTTCATCTGGATACTCCTATTGTTCTTGGCCTTACTGTCTCTCAGCTTTGCTGTGGTAATCCTTTTCAACCAAAAGTAATCCACCATAAACCATTCCTTATTGCAGAAGGCCAATGCCCAAGCCTTATTGTCCATTTACTCAAGACCTCATTGCTGCCAGTCTTACTGCATTCCTTTGAATCACCTTTACTCCATTCATCTCTGAACCAACCTTGCTATATTCCTTTCTGAACCAGCCTTTCTGCACACCCATTGCAGGCTCACTTTTCAAGCAGACCAGTTTCATCCTTGGTGCATACTTGGACATTATAAGACTAAGGTTTGCCTATCACTCAATTTATATACATCATGAGTTTGACTCAACAGTCCTTGGCCTTCTCCACTATATCTTTCAATGGCTGATTAGATGCCATTGAAGTAGTTTGCATTGCTTTCCCCTTCTTGACAAAGCCTTTAGGCTACTTGTCAACCTTTGAAACATTGATTTGCTTGGAGACAGTCTAAGGCTTTCCTGTCTTGTAAGATAACTTGAGTTTTGCTTTAAGGAAGCTATTGAGAATCCTTCCAAACAACAGTTGTCTTGCCTCAACTGACTTTGCCAATCGATATATTAGCAACTTAGCCCAATTTGGCTTGGACTTCATTAAGATTATACACACGATCTCTTGCTCATCAGTGGTAATCTGGTCCTTGGAAAACTCTCTGGACATTTTGGACTTCTTGACAATATGTGCAAGAAGTTTGTGTGATTTTGATAGCAGCTTCTTTATTGTCCTGATGTTTGCTTCTTTCTGTTGTTCAGTGAGCATAGCAAGCCTCCTATTATTTACTGTTGTTTGAGACACATTTTTTGATCTTTTATTTAGGACGTGGAGTAGATCCTCAAATTCCTTGGGAGTTATCTTTATTGCTGCCTTGTTGTTGGCTGTGTATTTGATGCTTTGGAAATCATCTGCAACCTCCGTCTTTTCGATGAAGTCTCTAACCTCATCCTCATAGATTCTACTTGTTTTTTCACATAGATACTTCAATCCTGCATCTTGAATGAGCTCGACGATCTCTTTGACTTCATCTGATTCATTCTTAAAAGTTTTGAAATCCAGTATAACACCAGTCTGCAACTCGATCTTTTTGACTTCCTTTTCTTTCTTTGATTGGGATGGACTCTGTTGGGTGTGAGTCCTCTTAGAGGATGTGGGTGAGTTGGATTGAGTGTTGGTCATTTTCATTAACATTTTGATAAAAGGAATTAAAACTAAAGTGTCAGAATTAGACATTCGAAGAACTAGGGTTTTGCAGTAGAGTGTGAATGAGAGAGTAAGAGTGCCTAGAGAGAGAGAGAGAGAGAGAGAGAGAGAGAGAGAGAGAGGATGTTAAAGAGTTTTCAGTCTCAAGAAACTTGAGTATTTATAGGATAACAAAAGTTATCATTTGTAGAACTCAAAAGTAATCGATGCCTTTCTTTCGTGAAACAGTCCCTTTTTTTTTATCGTCACAAGATTCTGGGCATAGAAAACTGTAACGTTTGTTTTTTTTTCTACAAATAGAAATACAGTAGGGTGTTTGAATACTAGTCCGTATCTCACTATGCAATAGAGTGTAGTGGAACATTTTGACCTTATTCATTTAAATCAATCATACACAATTCATCCCTAATTTGGATAAATTTGCTCTAATCAGGGGGCTTTATAAAAATGTCTATAATTTATTTATTTTTTTTGTAGATATATACTCTAATTTAATGTGAGCTTTTTGCACATGATTCCTGATAAAAGGATATCTGACATCAATGTGGTAGGTCTTAGAGTGAAAAACAAGATTTTGTGAAATTACTATTGCAGACATGTTGCCACAAAAGATTGATATTTTTGAAAGATCAATCCCATAGTCTGATAGTTGGGATTTTATCCATAAAATCTGTGCAGTACAACTCCTTACTTTTACATACTCAGCTTCTATAGAAGAGGTTGAGATAGTCGTCTGCTTCATAGTGAACCATGATACAAGTCCTGCACCTAAAAATTGACATGATCTACTTGTGTCTTTTCTATTAACCTTACATCCGACAAAGTCTGCATCTGAATAACACATTAGTATGAAATCTGATTTCCTAGAATACCAAATATCCAGATCAGGACTTCCTTTGAGATATCTCAACATTCTCTTGACTGTAGTATAGTGGGATTCATTGGGATCAGATTTATATCTAGCGCAAACATATACAGAATAGAGGGTATCTGATCTGCTAGCAGTAAGGTATAATAGTGATCCTATGATTCCTCTATATAGTGTTTGGTCAATGGGTTTTCCATTTTCATCTTTATCTATCTTTATAGTAGAGCTCATAGGTGTTTTCATATGACTTGTATTTTCTTTTCAAACTTCATTACAATATTTCTCAAATATTTAGCTTGTCTTTAGAATATTCCACTCTTCATTTATTGTACTTGAAATCCTAAGAAGTATTTTAACTCTTCCATTAAGCTCATTTGAAATTTTGACTTCATTAGTGCAGTAAACTTCTCACACAGTTTGTTATTGGTATAGCCACATATAATATCAAAAACATATATTTATACTAAGAATGTGTGTTCTTTGTGTTTTTTACGGAATAAGGTGGTATCTACCTTACCTCTTTGAAAACCATTATCACAAAGAAACGTTGAGAGAGTTCATACCATGCCCTTGGAGCCTATTTCAGTCCATAAAAGGCTTTATATAACATGTAGACATATTCAGGATGCTCATTGTCCTCAAAGCCTGGTGGCTGCTTATACCTTCTCTTGAAACTTTCAATTGAGAAATACACTCTTCACATCCATTTAAAAAACTTTGAACCCCTGATGTACAACATAGGGTAAGAACATCCTTATTGCTTTAAGTCTTGTCACATGAGTAAATGTTTCATCGAAATGTATCCCTTCCTCCTGTGAATATCCTTTGACAATCAATCTAGCTTTGTTTTTTATGATGACCTCTTTTTCATCTGTTTTGTTTCTGAAAATCCATTTGCAGCCTATCACTAGATAATCCTTTAGTTTTGGAGCCAAGTACCACACTTCATTTCTTTGAAATTCATTCAGCTCTTCTTGTATGGTATCAATCCAGGTTGCATCACTTAGAACTTGCTTTACGTTCTTTGGTTCCATTTTTGAGATGAAGAATGCACCCACACACTCCTTTGCTGTTGCTCTCTTGGTCTGCACTGGGACATCTTTGTCTTGTGAGCCTTTATCCATCTGGTTTTGTCTTGTGCTTCACTGATTGAGGTCTCTTTTAGCTGTTGTTGGACTGTAGCTGGTGCACCTTCTGCTGCATCATCTTTGTTTTCTTTTTTGGGTGTAAACAATTCTTCCTTGACTGCATCATCTGGTTCCTTCTTTTTTTTTTTTCATCTATTCATCATCCATACACACACATTCTTTATCAAAAACATCAATAACACGAGAAGAACTAATAGCTTCATCAAAAGAAATATGCAGTAATTCCTCTACTAATCCTATCCTTTTATTGTAAACTCTAAAAGTTTTGCTTGCAGTAGAGTAGCCTGGGAATATTACTTCATCTGATTTTGGATCAAATTTTCCTAAGTGCTATTTTTCATTATTGTGAATGTAGCATTTGCATCCAAATGCATGAAAGTACTTGACACTTGGTGCTTTTCCTTTCCACAACTTATAAGGAGACTTCTTGTGAAGTTTGTGTATGAGGCACTTATTTAGGACATAACATGCAGTGTTTACTGTCTCTGCCCAGTAACTTTTGGGCAAGTCTGCATCCGAAAACATTGTCACAGCTGCTTCAATAAGTGTTTTACTCTCAGCCACACCATTTTGCTGTGGTGTTCTAGGTGAAGAAAAATTGTGTGTAATGTCATGATCATCACAGTATTTGTTCACACCATATTGATCAAATTCTGTGTCATGATCACTCCTAATGGCGATCACATCAATACCTTTCTCATTCTAAACCTGACTTAAAAACCTACTTAGCAAGTTGCAAGTTTCACACTTTTTATGCAGAAAGATTACACAAGTATACCATGAGTAACTCTAATACCTGTGAAATTTTTTGATATTTTAAATAAATATATTTACATATTTTCACATGTTAGATAACTCTAATAATGTTATAACGAACATTATATATATTTAAACATACGAATAAAAATAACGAACGTGTAATGCCTCAACGTAACGTTACGAACATACGAATAATATAACGAATACGCATCGTTAAACATAACGTTATAACGATGTAACGTACGTATTAAACATAATGGACGTGTAACGTTATAACGTAACTGATGGTCACCCAAGTCAAGATTATAGTCAAGAAAGAGTCAAGATAATGGAAATGGGCCTTCAAAGATAAGGAAAATGGGCCTAGGGAAAAACCTACCCAATTAGGGTTTCCTTCCCTATAAATACACCATTGTCAAGGAGTTATTCATTCATTCTCAATCTTCTCCACATTCCACTGCTCTTTGTTACTCTCTCTCTCACCCAGATCAGGCATATGTTGACTTGAGCGTCGGAGCGTGCGTCCGAGGTATGCAACTCGGTCTCCCGGCTAACGGCGTTTTCTTGGTTCTTGTTGTGCAGATCGGTCTCGCATCATAAGATCAGTTTGACATACGGTCCGACCCAATCCAAGAGTTCGGATTACCTGTGACAAACAGTTTGGCGCGTCAGATAGGGAATATGATCAACGCAGCACCATGCCGATAACACGAAGCCGAACTATCAATATGCAACCAGAACAATCCAACATGCCTTCCGCTAGTCGCACTCCGTTTCCGCCACTCCCAGGTGACAGACCCTTGAGATCGGTTCACTAGGGACCGACCTAGCACCACCCCAAGCTGAGTACATGGCGGAGAGCCTAACAGTTCAGTACGCTATTATGGCCATGTACCAAGAGTTGCGCCAAGAAATGACCCGACAAATGCAAGACGCTCTAAGGGAGATGAGGAACCTACTAAACGATAGGTTGCCCTCCACAGAACATGGAGAAGGGAGCGCCCGTTATTCCTCCGCAAAATGCGGAACGTGTACCCGCAGCTGACCCGACCGATCTTCGACACCAGATTAACTGAGCCAGAGTAGAAGGTCTCCTAGCTGAAGAAGAAGACCTCAGAAATCACATCAATGCTGAGAGGAAAGACCTAAGAAACTATCTGAACCCTCAGTCGGTAAACTCCAGACCCCTCGTACCCGATCGACCGGGTTCTCAGGTCGTCCGGCTCTAACCTGGTGGATAACTCATTCCCTTGGAATAAAAAGTGGAGCAACTTTTACAAGATATTTAAGCAAATCGAACGAGGATCCTGTTTCAGGAGCGAAGAAAGAGTGTTCAGAACGGACACTCCTTTCACGGCCGAGATCAACGAGCAGCTTCCCCCTGAAAGGTTCCGAATGCCGTCATGTGACACCTATGACAGGACGACCGAACCAGATGAACACGTTCAAAACTTCCAGACTTTCCAACCACTCTCCGTGGATCGGCTCGAGCATGGTTCAATACTCTTCCAACCGGATCGGTAGGTTCATTTGCGGAATTGGCCGAACTATTCCACAGGCAATATGTTAATAGCAAACAACAAAGTCTCACATCTAGCTATATGTACAAGATCTTTCAACATCCGGGTGAAGATCTTAGATCGTACGTCCAGAGGTTCAACATCGAGAAGGTCAAGATTGAAGATCCGGTCAATCACGAGATATGTCAAGCCTTGATAAACGGTTTGGCAAGCGATGACCTCTCATATAGCCTCTCGAAGAGGGAACGATGGACATACTCCGACCTTCTAACAAAGTTGGGAAAACACATTCATGCCAAGACTGCAAGGGAGATCTGCAATCGGAGACTCGGACTCTAGACAGAACGAACTAGTAAGGAGGAGAATCTCGATCGAACGAAAAAGGAGGAAGGCCCGAAAAGACTGACCGAGTACTGGACAAGAAAAGTCCGAAGGGTAAGAGATCGGGGAACAACATTGCTCGGTTGACCTCTCTCGGTGACAACAAGTATACTCCTCTTAACGCATCGAGAAGAGAGGTACCCATGGCCGCACGAGTGGACAATCTCTTGATCAAGAACCCAGAGAAACAATGCTTCCTTGGTGCTCCAAATGACAAGACTCGGTATTGCCAATATCACAAAGACCACGGGCATGACACGGAGGAATGCCGCCACCTGAAATACGTCATAGAGGAATTGATCCGAAAAAGACATCTTAAGAAATTCCACGCAGATCGAGGGCATGAGGTCGGTCGAACGTCCCAGAAAGGGAAGGAACGGCCAAGATCACCCAACGAACAGAGGGAGCTAGACCGGCCTTCACAGCGTCCGCGCATTAATATGATCATGGAGACCCTCAAGATGACTCCACTGCCAACGAAGGAGAAAAGATACGGACCGACCCTGTTGTCTAATTTGGACCCGAGGACGACATGGGAATCCAGTTTTCCCATGATAATGCCCTTGTCGTTACCCTCTACATTGGGGATTACGATGTCGAAAAAATGTTGGTCGATAGTGGTCTGTCTGCCGGCATACTCTATCTCTCTACCATAAAGAGGATAGGAATGACCGAGATGGATCTCAAGCTATTCCCTACCCCTTTGATCTGGTTCACAGGAGAGACCGTATATCTGAAGGGGTATATCTTCTTATCACTGACTGTGGGAGATGAAACTACTGGTCGGACTTGGACTCGAGTGACAGATTTCTTGGTGGTAGACCTTCCCTCTGCCTACAATGGGATTCTCGGATGACCATCCATAGTGGACCTCCAAATGATGATCGCTCCGTGTTATGTGATGATCAAGTTTCCTACCCCGGAAGGAGAAGGCATGATCAAAGGCAACTAAAAGGCCTCTAAGGCATGCTATACAACCACCTTGAAGCAATACCCGGATCTAAAAGTAAAAGAAACCCTCCAACTGCATCTCGACCCGAGGTTGATCAACCCTCAGCCCCAACCGGTCGAAGACTTGGACGAGATTCCCCTGAACCCGAAAGATCGAGCCAAGTGTGTTAAGATCAGTTCTCAAATGACCGACCCTGTCAGATCAGACTTGATCAAGTTCCTTCGCTCCAACTCGGACATCTTTGCTTGGTCACCCTCAAACATGCCGGGTATCGATCCAGACGTGATCGTGCATCGGTTGGGAGTAGACGAGAATGCTCGGCCAGTGAAATAGAAAAGAAGGCACTTCACGGAAGAACAGAACCAAGCCATTGCAGAAGAGGTCGATAAGCTCCTCATGGCTGGCTTCATCCGTGAAGTAAAATACCCAGACTGACTGACTAATGTGGTCATGGTGAAGAAAGCGAATGGCAAATGGCAGATGTGTGTCGACTTCACCGACCTAAACAAGGCATGTCCGAAGGATTCATATCCCTATCGAGGATTGACCAACTAGTTGATGCAACGTCCGGCCACAAGCTCTTGTCATTCATGGATGCTTTCTCCGGATACAATCAAATATTTATGGCTCCGAAAGATCGTGAGAACACATCCTTCATAACTGACTTAGGGACTTATTTCTATGAGATGATGCCGTTCGGACTCAAGAATACTGGGGCGACTCACCAACGTGTAGACAAGGTCTTCAAGCCATTATTGAGGAGCACGATGGAGATATATGTGGATGATGTGCTGACCAAGTCTAAGGAGGTTGACCTCCATGTGTCTGACCTGAGCATGACGTTCTTGCGAAAGTATAAGATGAGACTCAATCCTTCCAAATGCGCCTTCGTTGTGGCATCTGGCAAATTCCTGGTCTACCTCGTTACACACCGAGGCATTGAAGCCAATCCGGCTCAGGTCGAAACAATCCTGGAGATGGAACAGCCAGAGACAAGGCGAGACGTCCAAAGGCTAACTGGGTGTATCGCTGCACTCGGTCGGTTCCTCTCCAAAGGAGCCGAATGGACGCTCCCATTTTTCAGGACGTTGAGAGGTGCCGGGTCGAAAATAGAATGGGATCAAACATGTCAGACCGCCTTTGTCCAGCTCAAAGAGTATCTTCAAGAGATCCCACTCCTCACTCGGCCTCAAGAGGGGGAGCGCCTCTACCTCTACCTCACGGCCGCTGAAGAGTCCATATCTGTTGTTCTCCTAAGGATAGAAGGAGGGATCCGACGACCGGTCTACTACATCAGTAAGCTATTGCACGATCCTGAGATCCGATACCCCAAGTTAGAGAAGGTGACCCTAGCACTTGTTACTGCAACGAGAAAATTAAGACCCTACTTCCAAGCTCATCCGGTCGTTGTGGTGACGGACCTACCTCTGCGATAAGTCCTCCACAAGCCTGAAATGTCCGAACGTTTGATGACATAAACTGTAGAAATAAGTGAATACGGGATCACGTGTGAGTTAAGGACTACCATAAAAATTCAACCTCTTATGGACTGCCTGGCAGAGTTCTAGTTCGGACCAGATCGGGTCGAACAAGAGGAATCGATCGAGAACGAGATCGTCCCGACAACATGGAAGACCTACATTGATGGCTCGTCTTTCAAGAAGGGATCGGGAGCAGGGGTACTTCTAATCTCTCCGACCGGATGGAACGTCCCTTGCTCGATCACACTCCAGTTCGAGGCCACAAACAATATGACTGAATATGAAGCACTGATCTCAGCTCTTAGCCTAGCAAAGCATCTAAAAATAGATCGTATGGAGTTCTATTCGGACTCGAGACTGGTCGTGGAACAAGTAGGAGGCAAGTGCGAGGTTGGGCCGTGTTGCAAGGATATACGCATCTCACGCATAAAGACTTTTGGTCGACCTATAGATTCAACAAATCCCTCGGGGGGAGAATCGCATAGCAGATGCCCTGAGCAAGCTTCCGTCTGGATCAAGCAAATGGGCCGAAAACAGGCTGCTGACCGAAGTGGTGAGATCACCCAGGAAGGATGACAATCAGATCGAAGCCATCGAGGTCTCCCTGTCATGGGTGGACGATATGAGACAGTATCTCGAGCATGGGACCCTACCGGAGGACCGGAAAGAAGCCCTAAGAATCAAAAGGATCACCCCAGAGTACCTGATAATAGGTCAAGATGTATTCCGAAGATCGTACTCCATGCCTCTACTGAAGTGCCTAAGGCCGACATAAGCCAGGTCTGTCCTGACCGAGGTCCATGAAGGAATTTGTGGAAATCATCATGGAGCACAAACCTTAGCACATAAATATATGAGACAGGGATATTTTTGGCCTACCATCAAAGCCAATGCCAAAGACTTAGTGCAGAAGTGTGACACAAATGACATCCATAGAGATCCCTTGGCCATTTGCTCAATGAGGAATCGACTTTCTTGGTCCTTTTTCCACGGCAGAGGGACAAAGGAAGCTCGTCAGAGTAGCTGTTGAATATTTCACTAAGTGGGTTGAAGCAGAGGCCATCCCGAAGATTACAGACCGGGTTACGAAAGGGTTCGTGTGGAGATCGATCGTTTCGGTTCGGAATTCCAAAGATACTCATCTCCAACAATGGAACTCAATTCACTAGCTCGGCTTTCACCGAATTTTGTGAAACGTTTGGCATCGAGTAGAGGTTCGCTTCAGTCAAGCACCCCCAGACGAACGGATAAGTTGAAGCTGTGAACAAGGAGATAAAAAACACCTTAGCCAAAAAGGTTGCATTAACAAAGGGACTATGGGCTGATGAACTGCCTGCCATCCTATGGTCGTGCTAAACGACTTCAAAGTGGTCGACCAGGGAGACCCCCTTCGCACTTGCTTTTTGAATGGATGCAGTGGTGCCCGTCGAGCTCCAAACTCCTTCCGCAAGGGTACTGTGTTATGACGAAGGGAAGAATGAATAGCTCATAAGGGAAGAGCTCGACCTATTAGAAGAAAAGAGAGAAAAAGCTCATGTCCGGGTCTTCCAAATGAAGATTGCTAAGTACTTCAATGCTAATGTCCGACCTCGCCAACTCAAGGTAGAAGATTTGGTTTTGAGGAAAGCTGAATTTAAAACGGGAAGAACTGGGGACAAGCTCTCTGAAAATTGAGAAGGACCGTTTAAAGTCATCTCAGTCTCATCACATGGAGCATACAAGATATCTCGACCTAATGGGCAGGAACTATCTTGAACCTTCAGTACGGATGACCTCAAGTTGTACTTTGTTTGAGATGAAGGACCTAGTCGACTCATATCCTAAAGTGATTATGACCGATCTGAATAATGATGTACTAGGGTAGACTAAAATTGTCCAGAATGTGATGATTGAATGGTCTAAATAAGTCCTGAAGTGACTATATACTAGTTCTATCAAAGTTGAATAAAAGGATCGTTTTTTCTCAAATGAAATTATGTGAAAATTGTTAATGTCTTGCCAAATCGACCTAAATTCGCTATGACAATGACCAGAATGGTCAATTTCGGAACGAACTGCCATGACTTGACGGGATAATAACCGACGGACCTAGTGAAAAGACTGGGAAATTGATCCATATACCCCTATGGCTGAATGACAGCATGAACAAGCCAAAGGGAAGCCAACGCTCTAAGGTTGAAAGAGTCTAGAGACAGGGCAGAACGCCCTGACTAACTCAATAAAAAAAAAAAAAACAACTTATTAACAATGGCAACATGAAACTTGTAAAGTCTAAAAAATGGAAACAACGTAACGATCAATAGAGTACATCAAAAGGTTTGAACTGAATTCTCGACTAGGAGAAAGTACATGAAAGCATAAATAGGGAGGCGACGCCGAATTGCAAAAGTTTGCACTATACAACTCAAAAGCAAGTACTCTAGATCGATCAACTATCCAAGTACAAGTACTCTAGACCGATCGGCCCCGTGAAAGCAACGAAAAGGAGCAAGGAATGTTAATCCTACCTAAAAATCGACAGAATGTCCTACTCAGCTGTTTTGCCAAGTCGTCCCGAGCACTCGTTCCCTGGACCCCAGTATGAACGAACGACCTCGCAGCAACATCCAAAGTCGAATAAGCGACAATAGTGGTAGTGGCCACCCTATCGGCCGCAGCAGCAACCCGGGCATCCGCTCTCCTCCGAGACTTCGGATAGCTACTAAGAGACTTGAGATCCAGCTTCTGTGCCGGGACATTTGGAAAAAGCATCTGACAGAATTCCTCCAGCTCATCAAACCCGGACTCAATCCCTTTGTTGAACCTATCTTCCTCAGCCTCCTCGACCCTCTATCTGCGGCCTCTAACTCCCTCCGTAGCTGGGCGACCTCGTCGATCGACATCTCGAGCTTGACAATAGCAGCTGCCTGAGAAACCTGCATTCCCGAGAGATCTCGCTCGGCCTCAATCCTCTTCCTCCTCTCCTCTTCCAGCTCGGACCGAAGCACCTGACTCTGCCCTTGAGATTATTGAAGATTACGGTTCTCAGTAATTAGATCATCCATGCGGTGTAGAAGGCCAAGTGCGCCGTTCACATTCTACAAAACGAAACACAATGCTCAATCACATAAACAAATATGTAAAAGAGAAAATAAAGGAGAAGAAGAAAGTACCCTATAAGCGCTACGAATGACACAACGCTCAAAACTCTCACGTTCCGCCTCGGATTGCATATCTCGGTTGGAAGGAAGGTAGATGGACTCAAGTATAGTACGGGCATTGAACCCCATCGTCCAAGCTGAGGCCTCAGGATGAATCCTCCAAGTGGGAACAGAAGCCACTTCCCCAGCCAGACTAGTTGGACGTACGACTCCCCTTAGGAATAAGCTTGGACGGAACGATCTCAGATCTGTCCGACCTAGGGGGTCGAGAGTTACTAACGTGCAAAGACTTGGGCAAACGGCTATCTAGAGGGTCGACATTGGCACCCCTCTTCTCTGCCCTCCTGCTTGTGTCTAATGCCTTCTCCTTCTCCATCCTCCTCTCTTGGGTCAGGCGCATGGCGACCCCTACTAGTTCAGTAGGCTCTGAGGACGGGACAAGGTCCGGATTAGCAGCAAGGCTAGCTTTTCTCCTCCTCAACAGCTCCTCCAGAGCAACCATACCTGCAAAAGGGGAATGTCAGCACGGGCCAGTAAAACTCTGAACGAGGAATAAAAATAAAACGGTACTCACTCATATCATATTTATGCAAGAACTCCTCAGCGATTAAGTCCAACACTTTGAAGGTGCGCGCAGACTTAATGAAAAGATCAATGATAGATCTGGCTGCCCTTTCATCCGGACCAAGGATAGGAGATTGGATATGGGTAAGAGAAATATTCGATCGCCAATGGGTAGCAAAGTCAAACACAGCTCCATCCGTTCATTGAACATACAACCACTGGTCACGCCACCGGGACAAGGAATACATACTTACTTGTGAGAATCAATAAACCGGGACAAGGAAGCTGTCCGACCTCCCAAGAGCTGTCCGACCTCACCACCACTGAGCATGTCTAGATGAGCCTTGAGAATCTGACCTCGGATCTACACGACAATGGTACCTGGACGACCTCGGTACCAGGATGATCGACCTCCCCAACGGTCCGAACTCTCCACCAGATCAACCTCGCACCCGCTGACTAGGAAGACCTTTAACAAGCAAAGCCAAACCGGACGGTCCAAACTCACCAAGTCCGACCTCACTTCACGCCACCCAAACGAATGGACCAACCTTCCTCCACACGACCTTGGCTGGTTTCCTCTCCAATGGTGTCTTGGAATGGTTGGTGGAATATGAATGAAGAGAAAGAAAAGGGATCACCACCTTCCCTAATCTTCTATATATATATATAAGGTTGGTCAAGCTTTAGTCAAAAGGAACTAGGGTTTTCAATGGAAGAATGTTGGTCAAATATTAGTCAAAGGAAGAACCAAGGTTCCCTATTCCACTTAACTAGGTCTAACTCGGGAACATCTTCATTTCATTTACCTTTCAAGGGCAGCGGACGGGGGAGCGAAAACCCCACCAGGAGATGCTGCCATATGGACCCCTGTCAGCGTACGCACATCTGTCAAGGACATGAAGTAGTTGACGATCTCAGCATAAACGACCTGATTGGTCTAACACATTCAAGTCAAAAAGCACCTTATCCCGGGCTAGAGGAATAGGAGCAAAGGGTTCCCAAGCGAGATCTGATCCGTCCAACTAGCCCATTCAGGGCAAAACACCCCAGATTGGGGCACGGGGGCAGAGAGTCCCTTAGAATGCTCAATAAACGAGCCTATCCTGAAGTCGTTACCCTTCTAAGCAAGCTATTCGATCGAAAAAACCAATCCAACTGTTCAGACCTCGATATGGTGTAAGAAGGAGAAAACTCAATCGGACGTATCGTCCTACACTCTACCCCAAAAACAGATGAAAGAGAATTCTACCCTTCGTGCCGACAAGATCGGTCAGTTTCGAAGGCTTGGGGGGCAAATGATGGTCACCCAAGTCAAGATTATAGTCAAGGAAGAGTCAACATAATGGAAATAGGCCTTCAAAGGTAGGGAAAATGGACCTAGGGAAAAGCCCACCCAATTAGGGTTTCCTTCCCTATAAATACACAATTGTCAAGGAGGTACTCATTCATTCTCAATCTTCTCCATATTCCACTACTCTTTCTTACTCTCTCTCTCACCTAGATCGGGCACATACTGACTTGAGCATCGGAGTGGGCGTCCGAGGTACGCACCTCGGTCTCCCGACTAACGACGTTTTCTTGATTCTTGGTGTGCAGATCGTTCGGCGCATCCCCAGATCGATCTCGCATCATCAGATTAGTCCAACATACAAGCCGACCATCATACGGTCCGACCCAATCCAAGAGATCGGACTACCTATGCCAAACACTAACGTTATAACGTTATAATAGTCGTATTTGGGCTATTAAAATATGGTCCCCAAAATATTCGAGATTTTCAACAATACAAACGTCACTAAGTTAAAAATAATTTTGTCTATTTGCGGACATATTTTATGATAAAATAATATAACGAAATGTGGATCAAAATAGACTTATACAGATAAAACGAAGGAGCGGATTTCAATTAATATAAATTACCTCCACTCATTTCATTTCCTCTGTAAAACGGCTCCTTTCGACGCCGATTTCTTATCTTGCCGCGCACGCCCGCCCACCTTCAAGGTAACCTAGACGAGATCACTTCTAGCAAACGAACGTCCAAGGTAACCTAACCCAATTTGAGACATTTATAATCACTTACGATCTTATTATCCATACGTGCACTTTCGAAGCTTGTTTGTATGTGTTACTGGATATAAAGGACGAGTTTCATGTGTTGATGGAGATGTCGGAGGGTTTCGTGAACGTTTGGTGAAAAGTGTCTGCATTTTCAGTAAATTTTGTACAATCACACCCACGACGGGCATGGTCACTCTAACGACCCAGCAAAATTTTCCAATTTTTGGAAGTAAGCTGTCACGCCGATGATGGTTTTAGGTTACGCCCGTAACCCCTATTCCGGCAAGAATTTAATCCGAATGCCATCCTTAAAGCCTAATCGCATACGATCGAAGTATAAACCTTTATGTATAAGAAGGAATATTAAATACATTATGTGCAAACTTTGCGTTGATGTATTCGGGGTCGGGGGAAAACTACTCTGTTATGATTTATGGAAACAAGCTAGAATTGCAAAAATAAACTATAATGTTCATAAATATGAATGCAACTGAATTATAATGTACGATGATATCAAATAAAATCATCATAACACTTGCTAAAGGGAGAACTAGAACGGTTTGGAATTACATTACCTGGTGATACGAGCAAACGAAATGCGAATCAACAAAGAACGCATATTCAATTATAAAAGCAGAACAAGGTACAAATGTCATGGATTGTCAAGTCATCTGTCATATTTCTTGAAAGTATTTTGGAGATTGAGCTCGACACTGTCATCATCTCCTTGCTGAAACTGTTGGGAAGAAGGTCGTACATTGGTGTCCCTTCTTAAAATCTATCGAACGTCAAGTGAAAGTCATTGAAAATGAAATCTAGCCAATTCCTTGGGTCATCGTCACGGGTGAAGTGGAACTAGCTAAGGAGCGTTGGACAGTCCCCATCCTCTTAGCTAGGAAGGTTTCCAATGAGAAGCACATAGAGCCCGTTGAAAGTATATTACTGGTCGCTCTCTGCTGGAGAGGCTCAAATCTGTTCCAATGAGAGACACATAGAGCCCGTTGGAAGCGCATTATTAACTCTCTGTCGGAGAGGTTCAAATCTATTCCAATGAGAGGCACATAGAGCCCATTGGAAGCAAGTTACTATCTCATTCAATCAATAAATTCTTGTAGCCTGGTCGACAACTGACGAGCCTTGTATTGAGAGTCTGTATGTTGGACTATCTCGAGTCATGAGTCCATAATAACAACAATGAATGCAAAAGATGTGAAATCATACAAACATGCGTACATAATATGGCGCAAATATTTTCTACTAAATACAAAAATGTTTTACTGATGCTCATCGGTTCGCCATAGTCGGGGGAGTACCCAACAATATGAGACATGTACTATAGGTTACTGAGTTTTATACTCACGGGTTATGTATTCCGTTTGAAGGTAAGTTATAAGACGACCATGCAAGGTGTTATATTCCTTATATATTTTGGGATGATGTAATGAAACTCATGGAATTATGGATATGTAATATATGATATGTACTGGTCGTGTTTTTAAGCTATGTAACATATTTGCTTCCGCACTGTTGTATGAGATGAATATGTGTTTGCCATGCATTATGGATCAAAGCATCACAGATATTTTCCTTGATTCTTGATACCTCTAAACCCGTTTGGTTGCTTAGCCTTGTCACGGACCGGGTTCGTGATTGCATAACGCCACGTGTCCCATGACGCGGAGCTCGGGGCGTTACAGTAACCGTCAACAACTACAAGAGTATATTTCTTCGTGCTCATACCTTCCACTTTCACTGGTTCAAATAGATTCATGTAGAGGAGTTCAAGAACTCTAATGGATCTGTGGAGTTTATAGGTTTGAAACTAGTCTTAGTCTACTTTCCCTCTTGACAGGATTTGCATAGTTGATCTTTTTTGAACTTGATTTGAGGTAAACCTCTCACCAAGTTATTTGACGAAAGCTTTGCTATGGTGTTTAAGTTTAGGTGAGCTAGCTTCTTATGCCACTACCAGTTTATGTCCTTAGACTCATTTATATAGAAACAAGTGAGTTGTGCAGACTGGGACATATTAAAGTTTACTGTATATATGTTTTCTTTTCTACAGCCTACTAATTTGACTTCTTTGTTTGTTTTATCCTTTACCTCACATGTGTCATGTGTAAAGGACACTTCATAATCCTTATCATATAATCAACTTATGGATAATAGGTTATGCTCAAGCCTCTTTACATATGCCACATCTCTAAAGATTAGGGAACCTGTAGCAAGAGTTCCATAACCTTTAGTCTTACATGCCTTACCTCCTTCAAATATTACGAGAGGTCATTCTGTTAGTAGGTTTTTGTCCCCTGTCATGTGTCCTGAGCATCTACTATCCAGGTACCAAACTTCATTTTGATGCGTCTACAAGATAACCAAATCTCACACATGTTGTCCATATATGAGGGTCCTCATTTGTTAGCTTTGGGCACCCACACTTGAATGACTTTCTTGTGTGGTGCCCTATATTCAGAAGCTTTATGGCCATTTTCCTCATATCTATAGCATATGACCTTTGGTTTAGCTGCTTTGACATTTCTACCTGGTTTGCTTAATTCCATGTACTGTATTCCACATTTGTAGTTGGGTCTATGATATGGTCATTTTCATGCAGTAGTAGAAGTTTTGTTCTACATTGAATAGTTAGGTGCATAATGGAGTTCATAAGTCCTATAGTTTATGTTCCTATGGAACATTTCTCTTTTTGGTTTAGGTCTATGCACCATTTGAGGTTGTAGCAGTTTCTACTTTGCTTTTACAGCAGAGTGATCGGCTTTGGTTGGGCGGGCGAGATTTTACTCTTCTGCATAGTGTCTATAGTGGAGGTCTTAACCTTCTACAAAATCTTTACTGGTGGTTTTTTAGCCTCAACCTTGCTAATTGTAGTGATTTCGTTAGCGTTTGACCATTCAGCTTCATTCATCCAACTTTTTTTTCCCAAGTCAGAGCGATCATATGAGGATTATGACCCATGATCGACATTTTCTGAAGATCCATGTTCTTTTCATTCCATACATCAACCTGTCTTTGTAGTTCTTCATTCTTTTTCGTGAGTTTTTCCACCAATTCAGTGAGAGATTTCACTTTCTCATCTGACCCCTTGAGTTCATTTTTAGTCACAACTAAGTCATTTGACTTCTTCTCTATTTCATCACATGCCAAATTGTAATCTTCTCTAAAAATTACAATCAACTCAAGGTTTTTTTTCCCTTATTCGGGCAATAAAGTTTTCTAAGGTCTCTTAAAGAACCTCTTTTAGTTCCTCACACAGGCATCAGAAGTAGAGAGATCAAATACCCGTTGCCTATCCTCACTTCTGACCATGAGACATAGTTGAGCATTTGAGATTGTTTCCTCATCATCTAAATCTGTCTCACTCCAGGTCTTTACAGCATAGACCTGACCTTTCTCTTTCCTGTCAGAGTTACCTTTGCTGTAGTCTTTCTTCTTTTTTTATTCAGTAGACTCTTGTGGAGGTCGTCCACATTATGCAACAAAGTGTCCTGGCTTATCACAGTTGTAGCATAATTCTTTCTCAGCTCCCTTTGGCCTGTCTGCAGCACTCTTCTTGAAGTTTTTCTTTTTGAAGTGCTTTTTGAACTTCTTCCCCATCATAGCAAGCTCTTTAGAGACAGATTGCTCACTTGTTGAGGATTTTTAATAGTATCTTGCTCATCCATTGATCAAGTATCTTTTCTTGAGATTAGAAGACCAAGGTCTTCTTTCTTGCCTCATCAAGTTGCTTCTTTTGCTTTACTTCAAGATTGTAGATGTACAACACACCATACAGTTGAGCAAGTAACATCTTGGCTAGATCTCTTGATCCTTCTTCATTACGCTTCCCGTACCCAAATCCTCTATGTATCACATCATAACCCTTTGCATGCCTGCCAATATGTCCGTTAAAATCACCTCTAATAACCACTTTCTCAGCGGATGGGAACTCCGTAACAACTTCATCCAGATCATCCTACAACTTCCTTTTCACTTCATTACTTGCTCCCACTTGCGGAGCATAAGCACTCACCACATTCCAAGTTTCGGCTCCCATAAGCAATTTGACAATCATAACCCTGTCGTTAACCCTTCGAACCTCAACAACTTGATCTCCAAGCAACTTATCTATCATAATACCAATCCCATTTTTGCCTTTTACTTGTATTGAATATCATAGTTTATAACTATTCACTACTCTAGCTTTACTTCCCTACTTAGTTTCTTGAAGGCATGCTACAACTATCTTATGTCTCCTTAAAACCTCAACAAGCTCTTTTGATTTTCCTGTCAAAGTGCCGATATTCCAACTATCAAAGCGTAATGAGCAACACCTACCATCTGTATTGATCCTACAACCTCTAACCTTGCCACCTCTGACCCTACTGACACCAACAAGACATGTCTATCTTGGTGCAATCAAACTTTGAGAAGCCACAATAATTTGCTAAATAATCTAATATCACTATTGCCTAAGTACCTCTAAACGATTCTAACAAGAAAGTAAAATCTGAAATTAATCGTAATAATATACGATCATCATTGATTACCACAACCCTTACCAATCTC
This sequence comes from Drosera spatulata, assembly GCA_035668315.1. Taxonomy (NCBI): domain Eukaryota; kingdom Viridiplantae; phylum Streptophyta; class Magnoliopsida; order Caryophyllales; family Droseraceae; genus Drosera; species Drosera spatulata. The sequence continues at coordinate 2,676 of JAOVYX010006128.1, read as the reverse complement.
ACACTTTCTTTAATTCGCTTTGCTTGTCATTCACTTAGGAATAGCACTATCTGTTAACAAAAAAAAAAAAAAAAAAAAACAAAAAAAACAAAAAGATTGATTATTGATGAAGGATTTTTGTTTGGAGGTGGTTATCACATAAACGGCCGTGGAAAGTGAATTGGTCGGATGGTTGGGTGGACGCTTGTTTGTGTGAGAAGTGGCCGGTGGACGTACGGAGGCTGTTCTATGAACAAAATTGATTTAAAGCTTGTTGCACTAAGGACTAATCATGGTACTGAAATTGACAATGTCAAACTCATTGATTTTTTCAGAACCAATGGTGTTGACCATAATTTCTCAGCACAAAGAACACCACAACAAAATGGAGTTGTGGAGAGGATGAATCGGGTCTTAGAGGAGATGCCAAGAACAATACTGTTGGACAACAACTTGCCAAGAACCTTTTGGGCTAAAACTATCAATACAACTTGTTATATCATGAAGAGGGGCCCTCATTAGACCTATCTTGAAGAAAACTCTATATGAATTGCTAAATTGAAGAATACCTAACATTCCTCACTTAAGAAAGTTTAGTTGTAAATGCGTTATGTTTAACAATGGAAAAGATAACCTGGGAAAGTTTGATGCTAGAAACGATGAAGCTGTGTTTATAGGTTATTCACATGGAAGCAAAGTACACAAAGTTTTTAACAAAAGAACCAACATTATTGAAGTGAGTAATCATGTTATTTCTTATTAAAGCAATCTAACATAAGCTGATTTGTAGGATGCGAACTTTGAGATTGGATTATTGAAACAAAGAATTGGTGATTTCCTGGATGAAGAACAAAAAGGAGATACAGGAGAAGTTAAAAAGTAAAGCATGGATGAGGCTCAAAATGTCAGGACTTTAGACAATCGAGAATTACAAATAGAAAAGATGAAGGCCCAGGCCTTAGAACCTGAGTTGGTTGAACAAGATAAGAAATAGGAGCAAGCCTTACAACAACCTTCCAATACACCCTTGGTGATAAAAAAAAATTGGAAATATGAGAAGGCACATCCTCATGAAAGCATTATAGGTGACTTAATCACTAGAGTTCAAAAAAGATCAAAGAAATCTCTTCAAAGTGACTGTGCTTAATCACTCTATTATTTCTTTCACATGTTGAACCCCATGATAACAAAGAAGCTTTAAATGATCCTGATTGGGTATGTGCTATGCAAGATGAGCTAAACCAGTTTGAAAGAAGAAAAGTGTGACATCTAGAACCTAGACCAACTAATCATCCTGTCATAGGAACTAAATGGGTGTTTAAAAATAAACCGGATAATAATGACATAATCACTCAAAAAGAATACCATACTAGAGGTCAAGGGTAATAGTGTAAAAAAAAAAAAAAAAAAGGAATTCACTGTGCAGAGACATTTGTCCCGGTTGCTAGATTGGAAGCCATTAGAATGCTATTTGCATTAGCTACAGACAAAAACTTTAAACTGTATCAAATGGATGTCAAAAGTGCGTTTCAAAATGGTCACCTAAAAGATGATGTCTATGTTGAATAATCCCCTGGTTTTGAAGATGTATCATATCCATATCATATGTTCAAACTTGACAAAGCCCTATATGATCCCAACAAGCCACTATAGGGTTTGGTATGAGACTCTTAGAATTTTTCCTATCACACAAGTTTCAAAAGGGCAAGGTAGACAAAACACTCGTCATAAAAGACACATGGTGGACATTATTTGCTAGTTGTACAAATATATGTTGATGATATCATCTTTGGTGCAACTAATGAGCTTTTGTGTGAAGAGTTCTCCAAGCTCATGATGAGTGAGTTTGAGATGTGTATGATGGAAGAATTGACATTCTTCGTTAGATTGCAAATCAAACAAGGAAAGGATGGAATCATTATCCATCAACAAAAGTATCTCTTGGAGCTTCTCAAGAAGTTTGGAGTGAATGATTCTAAGACATTTGGCACTAAATTCCTACAGCATGTAAGTTAGATTGTGATCCAAAAGGTATATCTAGATATGATTGGATTTCTCCTTTATCTTATAGCTAGTAGACCTAATATCATGTTTAGTATGTGTTTATATGCAAAATTTCAAGGAAATCCAAAGGAATCGCATCTTAAAGTTGTCAAAAGGACCATGAGATATTTGAAAGAAATGGAAGACCTAGCCTTTGGTATCCTAAAGGAACTGACTTTACTCTTGTTGGCTTTTCTAATGCGGATTTTGGAGGGCATATCGTTGATAGAAAAAGCACAATTAGGACATGCAATTTCTTTGGACCATGTCTTGTATCTTGGTCTTCAAATAAGCGAAATTCAATGGCCTTATCAACTGCTGAAGCTGAATACATTGCTACTGGATTATGCTGTGCATAGTCATTGTGGCTCAAACAACAGCTAAGTGACTTTGGCCTATTCCTTGATTGTGTCTCAATTATGTATGATAACACTAGTGCCATAAGTGTCACAAAAAACCTTTTTCAACACTCAAGAACTAAACATAATTATATTTGATAATACTTTCTAAGAGATCATTATGACAAGGGGAGCATAACTTTGGAATATTGCAAAATTGATTATCAATTAGTGATATTTTCACTAAACCATTAGGAAGCATGATCAAAATATTTTGATTACTTGTCATTATTTATAATTTCTCCTAAGGATACTT